>JANFOE010000573.1:375000-425000 GCA_025667525.1 Glebionis coronaria
ATAAATCCACGTCAGCACCCTTCCGGGCTCAATATTTCTTGCCCAAACCCTCCTGTCTCATAACCCGGTCCTCAAAAACCTAATCACCGTCGTTCACTTACCTTGATCACATCCTAGACTCATTCTAATGTTCAGGATACTGCTGTGTTCTCTTTGCAAATAATTGACGCTCCTTTGTTTCCTTTCTTTACGTTTTATAACAAACAATTCTAGGGTTTACAGTTATCCCAAATCCTTGAAGAATCAATAAAATTTAATGAATTAAATGAGCACGTATAAGTATGTAGCAACGAATCATAAGCGACGAATGTTACTCAATCATGTGTCGGCAATTTCACCGCTTCCTACAAACTCGATCTCATTATTGTGTATGTTCTTTGTAATTTAGTTCAGCTGTTGTTAGTTTTTAATTTGTATTTATTGAATTTTTTCTATATAATAAGTTTAGGGATTTAATTTATTTTGTGACATACAGAGTGTATTCTGATATAATTTCGGGGTGTTGGCAATGGCGCGTGCTCCATTTTGTTTTATAATAACTTTCAAAAGTAATTTGAGGTTAGTTTTTACTTTTGGTGAGCAAATTAACTGATAATTAAAACATATCAAAATTTCAGCAGGTCCGCGGGACAACCGCTTATGCTGTTTTGATTTAGCTTATAAGTAAGCAATTCCAAAAACCCTTTTAGTGTTAAGTTGAAAGTAAGATTCAATAGGCGTGTTTAGCGCATTTGTTATAGAGCTGATAGGTGTCATGAAAACCACATACATATGTCTGATTAGGATAATTCTAAGTCACTTAAAATGAAAGTCCGGTGATATACTCTTTATTCCATTAGATGTGTGTAGATATTCTTAGATTAATATTCTCGTGCTCTGTAGTTTGAACGGCCATCTAAATTTCATTTGATGTATTCATTTATTGTTGATCTTATTGTTATTTATTTCATTATGACGGCCAACAGGGTATGGTAACAGAGTTAAAAGAAGAATTCATGGGTCGAATTGTCTGCAGTGGTGGGGGACAAAGCTCACTCGACTACCTTTTTGTGTAGTGGAGATTAACAAAAGACTATCAAAAGCAATTGAGAGGCTCTAGCCCAAATCAATGCCAACAATGTGAGGTAATGATATTAATTGAATTTATTCCAAGGGAATGGTGCATTTGTTAATATTAAGACATATCAAAGAGGAAAATGTTAAAGTTTGGTCCGTATGTCCTTTTTTATTGTAACCAACCTTTAAATCTTCTGTACCGTGGCTTTAGAAAATTCTATTTTTTAGGTATAGCAGCAAGATTCATTTTTCTGGAGAGAATTGCATAATGGAGAGCTGTATCTCAATGGATGGCACTGATGATCCATAGGCAATTCCACTGTGATGATCTTCAAAAGGTTAAAAGATATATGATGAGGAATTTATATGTCCACTGATATACAAATGAAAATACATGAGATGATTTTTCTTACAACTGTTGTTGGGTCATCATAATGATTTGTTACAGGTGGTGCTGGAAGTATCCTCCTGATCTAATAACAATGGGGACTACAGCAATTCAGCGAATTAAGACAGTCCACCTGGTTACAAAAAGTCATGAAGGAACAACAATAATCGAAGTGACTGTAGCAGCTCGGTACCCATAGAGGACAACGTAGTGCTTCCTGGCAATAAGCAAATGCATACCCACGATCTAAAAATATTTGCATATACTGACATGGAATGTGCTACGAGTAAGTTTAAGATATTTAAATTTGGGCCAATAGCATTTTCAAAGGTTCGGTCCATGAGACGAATGCACCCCTGACGAAGCTTATTCTATTGTGGTAAACGACATCATTTTTGTAAGTGGAAACCCGTCTAAGAATTTATATCTCGGTTCGTCTACTAACCTTTTATCCAATATTTGCAATTTTAAAATTTATCTGCTGTTGTAATTCAGGAAGCAAAAGAAGAGGATTTTGCACTAATATCGTCAGATGAACACTCATGAACTCCAAGGTATAATTAATTTTATAATATGTTTGCATGTTTACATCTATAATAATATGACGTGGTTTCTATTTTTTTTATCTTTTCTTTTTTGCTTTATCAGCATAAGTGATATAACAAAAGCGATAGCTGATGCGGTAATTCAGGAAGCAATAGGAGTGGATTTAGCATACCAATATCCTGAGACGAACACTCCTGAACTCCAAAGGCTAAATAAGGTATCTCTAAATTTATAATATGTTTTCCTGTTTACATCAGTTATATTATGACGTGGTTTCTATTTTTTTTATCATGGAGGAAATTCTTTTGCACGTGGAAAATAATATGCGAAATGATGTACATGTTAGCGATGCCACCAAGAAGGTCTATGGTTATTTGATTTAGTGATTCCTACATTTTTTTGCACATCAATGGATTCCTACATTTGGTTAAGCTTCAGGTTGGTTCAGTGGCAAGCTGAAGTGCTTAGAGACGAACACATTAAACACATGACCTGAGTTGATATAAATAAACATTGGCATCTTTTGTATAGCATCAATATGTAGTTATTTCTGAATTCTAACACTTTGGAGAAAATATATAAGATAAAATATTCCAACAATTAATTAGTAAACAAATTGCTTTTTATCCTTTAGGATCGTTAATTTCAGCTTTTATCCTCTTAAAAAACCATCAATTAAGATGATGATGTAACATTTGCGATGCAGCAAAGCCTCTACTCAAAATTACTGATTTTTCCATATTATAAGAACTATATTAGTATTCGGCTACTTTTGTCACTATTGTGCATTTATATTCAGCAACTTTATTTACTTGACAAATTAAAACTAAAAATGTGAATAAATTCAAGCTTATAATCTAAATTTGACTATCACCCTAAGATAAATAATTTGACTATACTAAGCAGTTTGGGAAATCTTATCTTAATAGCAGTAAGCTTCTGACTTATATTGCGGGCTCTTTTGACGCCATTGTGATAACAGATTTACATAGCACATATTCACCTAGAACTGAAATCACAGTAGTCCCTAGACGTATAAAAGTGAAAAAGGATATGAATTCTCAGATCGTAACATGTTCCAATGATGCTAAAGCCTGAACTTCTTGCAAAACCGTTATGTAGGTTTATGTAGAGATTGAGGTTGAGGGATGAAGCAGATGTCGCTGACCCATCCAGAGTTGATGTTTCGGTTGGCTCTACAATGTTTTAAAAGAAGGGTAGATCCGAAAGTGCTAGCAGTATAAAGATAGATCAATAATGTTCAATACCAGTACGTGAAAAAGCCTGATTTCAAAAGAAAACTGTTGGTTGGACATGTAAGGGCAGAAAGAATACTCAGGATTTGCAAAAACTATTGGTTAGTGAAGTAGATTTGATTTAAATTGATCAATGATTTTCTACTGCTAATATTTATCAGCACATTTTATTTTGTTGATCGATAGGTTCAAGAAAGAAGAGGTGAAGATCCAAGCTTAGGAGAATCATGAAAAGAGAAATCTGAGATGGAAATGAGAAGAATGGAGGTAACAATTTCATGTTTTTTATCTTAACAGGCTACTAAAAGTTACAGTATATGAATTCAATAAGACAAAGAACCTGTTTAATAGGATGGTTGAGATTGTGTATTCTTGAAGTTATTTATGCTTATTACATAGATAACCCCAGTAAGCGTTACCATATCTTGATAATAGTTGCTGAATTCTAGGCTATTTGTATGCTTATAGCTTATTTTTCATGTGCTTATTTAGCAACTTTTAAGTCATTATAAGCTTAGAGTTATAAAAAAGCAGAATCATAAGGCTATGAAGCTTGAATTATATAATGATTTTGGATGACTTTCAACCTGTTTGACCCATTTACCTATCATAAAAGAACTGATTTGGCCAGTTTGAGTTTGACACAACCCAATTCGTCCAAGTTATAACTTATAAAGCAAGTTGCATCTCTCATAGTTTGAGACTTTATTATTCTTTTACTTTGCATTGTGTTATTATTATCGAGAAAAAATTAGCGAGGATAATGTGAAGAAACTATGAGGATGTACTTACTGATCGTAAAGGCAATCCTCTCTCGATCAAAAAAGATGGGGTATTCTTGGCGATGTGATTCCAGGATGATTAAACTTGCAGGACACTTTATACTTGCAGTCCCCAGTTTCGAGATAATCTAAAATTTTCCACCTTTAGCAAGACCGATTTTGTGATCACTAATATCTTATTTATTCATAAGAAACTATACATATATCCCCATCTTTAGATTAAGGAAAGTCGTATATTGGAATGTAGCAAGATTATTATGAGTCCTTGCCATGTCGACACCTATAGGTATCTCACACATAACACCTATAGGTATCTCACACATAACTTTCCTCTATACAATGTGAATAAGGTCTGTTCAGAGGGCCCGTCGTAAATAATTCTCGCTAATAAATTAACAAATAGGGGTCCATTTTCGACAGGTTAAATATACAATACGACCAATATCTAGCAATGGTACTTCGGTGGTGGATAACCTAACCCAGACCAACCCATTTTGACCCAAACCTGTCTTGATCATTTAATTTATCTCTAATTAACCAGTACTTCAGGTGACCTTACTTAAGACCATGGATCATTCCCATGCCCGAAATAACTTTCACAACAAGAACCGATGAGGAAGAGTGGTTAATAATAGAAAGTGATGACTTTGGGATGTTATGACAAACAACGAAGTCAGTAAGGTGGCTTACCAGATTTTACGTAGGAAACATCGGGCTGCAGCCACTAACGATGAACCTTATGCTTGCACAAAGTTGTCTTCTTTTTTTACCAGGTAAAGATGGCTTCTATGATATCATTTCTCAGTATGAAGGAATTTTCACATAATATTTCTTGATATATAGCTTTTTAAAGTATTTGACTTTTTGTAGGGGATTTGTGATTATATCAGTTACTTATGCATTAATGGATGATGAGAAAACTCGAAGATGCGATTATTGCAACGCCAAAATTCGAAAGACTTCATGAGTATTAGAAGCAGTCTTAATTAGCTTGTGAAAGAGCAAGATAAAAAACGCTATCTTAATCAGCTTTTGCAGATAATACTAGCAAATACTTTTTAAAGTACTACACTACGAACAACCAAACCCTATAGATGTAAGTTTCTTCAACTAGCACTTTTACTTGCGAACGAGACTGTACGATTTGGGTTGTGTCTTATCTCAAATGGGTCAAATCAAGGTTGAGCTAAAAGAGAACATCAAACAGATAAAATCTTGATTCTTATTGTAATGGTATTATTTTTTTAGTCAGCATAAACTGACTGAATATTCATGAACTTTTTAATTCTTGAAAAGTAAGTGTTTTGTGTGTCAGCTCGATGCACCACCAATCTGTTAATTCTTGAAAACTGACTGGATTTCAAGTAGATAAGCAGTTTTAATTGTTTTAGTTAGGATTTTTATTCGCTCACGTTTCTATCTTTTTTATGAATGGCAATGAGTATTTCAGTCATGATGGTCCTCCTGCAGATTTAGCCAAGAAGTTGATCAAGTGATGCCAAACACTTATATAGGCAGGACAAGGTTTACCAAACCAGTTATAGCAGACAATATAGCAGCTGCAACTGAATTTCAAGGTATTATCAAAATTTGACTAATCCAGTTGATCAACAAGAAAGCAATCGTTTTATCAACATTAATGCAGCAGACATTTTTGCAACTACAAAAATTCATAGTAGAAGTTGCGTCTTCAATATCAGTTATAAAAAACTTCTTGCAGCTAATAGGATCAATAAGGTTTTCTGAATACCAGTACACAATTACACATTCCATATACCTAAATCAATGCAAGACAGGGTACTACAAACCAGGAAGAAATAGAGAAGAGTGAAAGAGTCAAACAAACCCTATAATCAACTAACCAAAACCCATGTAAAACCATACCTGCCTTTGTCAATTGAAATAACCAGATACTCCGTACAATACAAGTAGCAGAAACCATATAAAGAATGAACTCAAAAGCTGGTGAATCAAAGCTTAAAAAGCCAATAACGCAGAACGTGGTGCAAAACTGCATGAACACCTTCATTTTCACGACACTCACCGAAGAAGTCCTCCATAATCCCATAGCCAAACACCCTAGACGCAGAAAAAATTCCGAAGAGAACCTGGTGCATAAAAGAGATGCAATAGTTAAAAGAAAGACCTTATTTTTTTGCACTTACAGTGTACTCTTATCATAGCGCTTACCTAAAAATATATACTTAGTTATTGCGAATAATTTGTTAACATTAGTTTTGTCTCATCAAACGAACATTTTCTCTTTTCGTTCTTAATGCAATCGATAATTATGTTATGGTGTTATCTTTGATTAACCAATAATTAATTTTTTCCCTCATTATAAGGCGCACCGTGGGATTTTCAATTTTTATCATGCAATTTTAATTTAAGCTGTGATATCCACAACTAACAACTAAAAACATTAATTTTAAATTATACAGGTATTTGAGGGTTTGTTTGTAAGAGCTGATGTCTTGCTTAGTTTTACCGACCGACTAGCAGCCCCACTCTTTATAAGAGACCATAAATCACATCATCGGTAAATCGGTAACAGTTTTTAAACGTATGTATGCTGTTTATTATTTCTTATTTTTGAAAATATGCAACGTGGCAACGGGCGGTTTGGGTAACAACTTTATTTTTCTACTGCCTTGAAGCCAAAGAAGCATCAGCTGTAATAGATGTCCTCACTTGAAATGGCAAACAAAGATGGTAACTATTTCGAGTCACATGTGATCCGTATGGTGGGTTTGAGTCATGACTTATAATTGGGTCTACATGTTTGGTGGATGAAGCCACAGGGTCAATTGCTAGGAAGCGAGGGTTGGTCGTGACACCCGTACTTCCACTTATTGTTATTCAAGCATTAGTTTTCCATAACTTCTGCACTCGGTGACTGGAAGGGTTATCTATGTGCATTTTTTCTGGCAGATAGAGTTTGTTGGGGACGCCCCATGTGCTGGAACACACACATATTATCTACCGTTGCTGGTATGGAAGTATCTATATAGTGAGCATATTGGGTACGTTCTTTATGAATCGGCAATGTTCTTTATTAAACACAATCCTAAATACCGAATGAACTAATTAGCTAAATATATTGAGCTTAACTGAAGCGGTTATACATGTTTACCTTATGCAGTGATTTACTTTTTCTCGCTCAATGCTTAACAGAAGTTGTAATCCAGGTTTGGTTCGAGCTCTCAGCTACTAAAATCGAGGGGATTGGTATAAGTTTCTTGGTTGTATTACAGGACGACGCCACTTAGCCTTTGGAAGTTATGTAAGTCACCATGTGCTTTGACTTTCTGTTTAATTAGCGTATCTTTGATATTTGATATTTTTTTCCCTTTAAATACCATCCAAGTTGTCTAACACTAACTCAGTGATATCTGTTACTTTTTTAGCTTCGAGCGGCAACCAACAAACACAACGTCTACGGACAGACCATGTTGTTATTGTGAACAATAATTAAGCGGTTTTTATACTTGATTTGGTTGAAATCCGAAAGCTGAAATGTGCATAATGCGACTTATTTTGTGGTTTGGTCAAATGCCCCATAACTCGACATTTGTTAAACGTAAATGCTATAACTTGTCATAGTGAAACAACCTGAATGCCTGGCACTTTATCCGAGAAATTTAAGATATTCTCTCTTAGTCCATCTGGTAATGCTTGTCTTTGTCATGCTGTGCAACACCAACTCCCCCAAGTACTTGGATTCAACTTCTGCTACATATGAAGACTCTTATCGGAAGTTTATGTTACGATAATAACATATAAATAAGAAATTCCAAACACACCTTTGTCTATTGTGCAAAACTTAAATGCGCTCAATTAGAATATTTTTAATCTTTTAACTATTTGTAGCTGTCAGTTTAGCACTTTAGCATATCTATTTTTTAACATTTGAGGTGATTTGGATTGTATTACTTCTCACTTTTGACCTAATTATCTATTTCTAGGAAAAGGGTTCATCAGAACTCCTGTATAAAGTAATTGGCAGAGTTGTCAACTAGACCGTTGCCGTTGTGGAACTGATTAAGGTTATCCATGTTTCTTTGTTATATATGTATCGAATTTCCACTACGTTCTTCGGATAAGAAGTTATCAAATCATGTATAGTAAATGTGGTTGCAGTTCAAAATTGTCAATAGTAATAAATTGGCTGCAGTTTGTAGTATAGTATAGTTTTTGGGAGGGTCATGTAATGGGAAAAACAAGATATTTGTTAGTATGGGTAAGCACCCTTTTGTCCGAATTGAAGTAATCAATACATCAGCCATGACGAGAAAGTTATGGCGTATTTTTCCTTAGGTGAGCATTTTTAGTAGTACGAGCAGAAAAAATTCGACTCACGATAATATATTCAGTTTCAGTATACACGACTTTCCATTCTTTTATTCATCAGCGATTGTGTTAAGCACGGTTGGTGTTTCTGATGTATCACATGTTGAGCAGGCCTCGGTTAACTCGATATATACACATTGTTTTTTAACTATTTAAAAAACGTTTTAAAAGGAAAAAAGATTGAGTAATGCAAACTAAAAATACTAAATTGACATTTTAAACCATCTCACTTTTTTTTATTGGGATGCCATTTTCGTTAACTGAATAAAGGAATAACCCAAATCACAACAAACACATAAAAGTCAACATTAAAAAACATGAAAGATTGTTGTTAGTGATAGGATGAAATGAAATAGAACGTGTTGCAACGTAGCAATTGATACTTCTAAAAGTCAACATTAAAAAATATGAAAGATCGTTGTTAGCAGCTAGCATGACATGTCAAAGTGTGAAACTATCACACATACACTCCACGTACACATTACTATGTAATGTTGTTTTTTTTAATTTTCTTAAACTTATAATGCGTAACGATGCGATGCAAGAATTATGAAGTTTAGGTACGGTTGAGGCTCAAATTTGGTGGCAAAGAAAAAAGTGAATGTCGGTGTAACACGAGAATTGCATCATATTTTGTGGAAATATAGTGAGTAAAAAAAGTGATATCAAAAGGTAAAAAAGTAGTATCATGGATCTACATATACCCTACTTTATTACAAAAAATAGAAAACAATCATAGCAGCCAAGTATTAAGTTTGACGCCAGTTATTTTGGTGCCCATTGTGCCATTCACAGTTTTGAACTGGTGGTAACAGCGGAGCTTAGAAACTTATTGTACCCCTCGCTCTAAGAGTGCTATTATGATTGGTTGGAAGTGCCCAATAATTTTTTTGTTCGATGCGTCAAAAGTTATTAAAATTGAAAGTTATGTTAGTCACTATAAATTTTTACCCTTTTTAATAATATAGGTTGCAAATCATCCCATTAGGAGAGCAGTAGGTTGTACAAAGATGTGCGTCATTTTAAATTTGATGCATTTTCATCTTATAAGATCTTTTAAGCTCTTTGTAAAAGTTAGTAATACTCGCCCAATAGTAAAAATCATATAAAAAATATATCCAAGTCAAATAAGCGAATTGATTATATAAAAAGAAACACACATTTTTTTTTAAATTCAGGTACCCCTAAACATTATAAAATTTTAAAATAAAACCTCTTATTTTGAAAAATTAAATACTTTTAATTTTTATATTATTTAATATGAAAGTCTTGTGATGTTTTCTAAATTACAATTTAAAATAAAGTTAATACGAGTTTTATATACTTAGTAAAACTAAATAATACAACTAATATAAACAAATCAAAAAACATTTCAATAATGTTTAAAAAATATAATTTATTAACAACAATATTAAGCTAAAAAAAAATGTAAACAAAAATTTATAAGTCATACCTGTCCATCGGGCGGGTTTTGCCACTAGTATATATATATATATATATATATATATATATATATATATATATATATATATATATATATATATATATATATATATATATATATATATATATATATATATATATATATATATATATATATATATATATATATATATATATATATATATATATATATATATATATATATATATATATATATATATATATATATATATATATATATATATATATATATATATATATATATATATATATATATATATATATATATATATATATATATACTAGTTGCAAAACCCGTCCGATGGACGGGTATAACCTATGATTAGCGTTTACATTTTTTTGTTTATATAATTATCGGTGTTAAAACTTATAATAGCGGATATTGTACCAACATTGTCTGGTATTCATGGAACACTGTTGTAGATTTAGTTCGGAAGGGTCTTTCTTCCGAAACTAAGTGCACAACAACAATATTTTCTACAACTAAATGCCTTAAATATTGATATCCAATACGTGTTTTTTAATTACAAAGATTAGTTCATACCCTCAGTTCAAATACTTAAACACCTTCATATGCATTACATGTTTTTTTGGAAAACATATTGAAAATTGTGATTTGCTATTTTTTTATGAGATGTTGTTTATGTCATCTGTCAGTTTAAAACACTAAACGTCATACAAAACAAATAACATAGTCACAATCAAAATTTACCAAAAATTATATGTTAATTGTGTTTTTAAATAACATTATCGCAATTAGATCAATACATATAGAGTTTTATTTGTTATTGTGTATCATTATAATTTAATCATTTTTTTATTTTCATATCAGTGACTAAGACAATATTCCAACTCATCTTGATAGCGTGTTTGTACATATATCTCGAACCGCCTACAAAATAGATGAAAAAGTTGTAGTCATACTCGTTCGTCAAGAGTCACAATGTGCGAGATATCACGCATGGTCCTTAGCACTTCTAATCAATGTTTTAAAATTCGGTTTTAAATTGACCCCGCCAAATCACCTGATCCGGGTTCACCCTATTTTTTAAAAAAATTCATATTTTTAATAATTAACAAAAATTATACTACCGTCAAAACTTCTGTATGTTTAAGATATAGATTGTTTACCAACTAATATAATATGTAAAATAAAACTCTGTCGCAAATACGTAAAATTTACATATATTTAAAAAACCCGAAAATCAAAACTTGATCGAGTATCGAGAACCAGGTTGATCCAGGTTACCCAAAACCCGACGGGTCTAAACTGGATTCGAAAACATGAAACGTGGGTCAATATGACCTGGTTTTTATCGACTGAAACCAGATCAACCGGTTAACCCGGCCAGATAGACCTATGTTTGAAAACATTGCTTCTAATACTAAGATTAATAGTAATAAAATGCATGACTCCTAGAAACAAAATAAAAGTCATAGAAAAGAGAAATTAAAAGACAAAGTTAAAAAAAAAACAATCCTACATAGATACGACACACGACTACTTTTAATAAGTGTGAGGACTTGACCGTTGTTCTGCATTTGAGGTTCATAGTCGGGTTAACCTTCCTGACTTCAAGTCAATAAATTTTTCCATAAACCACTTTGGTAGAAAACGCTCTTTGATAAATTTTTGCAACTCTTTTCAACGGTCTTACAACATTTGGGAATTTTTAATTGACCCTCGATTTTCAATAACAGATAAGTTATATAAACATAGCATGCTTAGGCCAATTTTATCATGGTTCTCATTTATAGCAAAGTATAAAGTGAAAACTATAAATAAATAATGTATTATTAAAACTGAACCATTATATATAAAAAAACTTTTATGTTCATTATACTTATTTGCCACGTTAGATATTTGACCAAAAACCTTTAACCGGATATTTTACCTTTGACCGGGGACTTGAAATGTCAGTCCATTTAAACATTAAAATTATTTACAAAGTTAGACTAAATGCATAAAAATTATTAAAATTATAAAAATTAAAAAAATTAATCTTTTTCAGAAAAATAACTTTTCGAAAAAAATAAAAAATATTTTTATAAAAAATTGAAAAATTATTCTTTAACTTTTTTAAAAAATTCGTAGAAAAAATAAAATAAACTTTCTTTATAAAAAGTTGAAAAAAAAATTCAAAAAAAGTGTATTTTTTATCTTATTTAAAAAACTTTGAAAAAAATAATTTTTGAAATTTTTCTTCAAATTTTTTTGTAAAGCTAATAAACTAAAGGTTTTTTTCTGAAACTTTCTTTTCAATTTTTTTTCTTCGAATTTTTTTAAAAATTTAAAAAATAATATTTTTTAATAAAAAAATATTTTTTTAGATGATTCGAAGATATTATGATTATCATTATCACGTATTTGGTTTTTGTGTTGTGACTTTCGTTTTAGAGTGGCTTATCATCACGGGTCAAACTAAACCATGTTTCACACACTCGCCGTTTATTCATGTCTCCTCATATAAACAATAGAATGAAAATTAAATATAATAAAATTGAATAAAGAAAACCACATGCCTTGTGATAGAAAAGAAAACAAAGCATTTGGCGTTCTCGTCACATCTAAATACTAAATTTTACATCCCGCGATAAACATCATCACAAACAGTTTATTACCAAGTTATAGAAGCTCGGATACTTATTGTCTTGATCAAACATCGACTATCACTGAAATTGCGGGTGAGTCACCACTGTCAGAGTACTGTTGTAGATCGTGGTCACCCAATCTTCACAACTTTGTGCATATATAAATAATTTGCGGATCATGACCTTCTAAAACATAATCAGCAGGAAGCATGCCTTCCTAGGTTGTAGGAACACGTGACATATGCGATTTAGGAGAAGAGGTCACTCTCATGTAACTGACATTGTGTTGCATTTATTTAATTCACCGGGTATCGAACCCTTGTTCCAAAAAAAACCATAAGGAGGCAAGCCACACCAAGCTTTCAACCAACTGATGTTCGAGTACTGTTCTAAATCGTGGTCACCCAATCTTCACAACTTTCGCAGTAGTTGCGAGAAAAGCCAAAGCATGTGCGAAGGTTATCTCCTACAACCAAAAAATAAATATATCAGAATGCTTTGACGAAAATGCACAAAATGGGGATCCTGCAAGTGTATTTCTTTCATAAACATGATATTATAAGGGTTAAACTGTAAGACCTGATTGTCTAAATCATCGTCATCTGCTCCTCCAACAGAAGCAGGCAATGGGTCAACAACAACATCCCCACCAGATGTTGCTCCTGAGAACCTGAAATCAGACTCAAATCTTTGCAATGTCTGAGCAAACGCTTGGTACTGAATGTCAGCGTCACTCACAGTTCTATGTGCATACTTCACGGATTCCTCATTATCCAATATACCCACTGCTTCTTCACTTGATCTTTTCTCAAACCATTTTGACCAGACCCTCTAGTTTAACATTATATTTTACTTTTTTATAGTATGTTAGGGGAAAAGGCATTTTTTGTCACCAAGACTGTTTCGACCCGTTACCGAACTAACCCGACTCCCATCGTGACAGCAACATTATTGACTGTGGAGAATGAGAGAGAAAGAAGAATACACTTCTAAAGTATATAGTTACTTGGTCCATCAAATTAGAGTTTGTCACTCACTGCTCCCACCAAGATTATGGATACCATGGTTGTTCTCTTCAGTTTCTAGGTCAGGAACTCGACACCTATTTTTGCCACCAAGGTGTTGAACCTTGCATGGATATGAAAATTTGATTAGTATTTGACCAGTCATGAACGTGAGTCGTAGTCTGACATGCCGTTTTCAAATGCAAAAGAAAGGTTAGTCCAACTCTATCATGATTGGAGTGTTGTCAGGATCTAATCTACACCTTTCCTAAAAATAAACCTTAGCAGCTATAGTGTGATAAATAAACTTTATACATAATATATCAAATAGTCTGATTACAATTAAGCGATTGATATTTATAATCTCACCCATAAGTCTTGCAACAATGTCACCGTTAAGAAGCACATCGCCATGTTCGCCCTCAAAGAGACTATGATTTTCATTTAATTTACATTTGTCAATATGCGCTTTAGATGCTTGAAGAAAAAATTCATAAGTTTCTATGTTAAATTCATAAAAACTTCAATACGGGTGGTTGAACCTATTCATCAAAGTCTGGCTTCATCTTGAGGCCGGTCAATAATGAATAAACATATTAAAAAGGGAAAGATGAAGAGTAGTAGTTACGAAATTGTAACAATTTATATCTTATATCTATAATACGAATTGAAAATCTCAGCATGCTGAATAGAAACATCAAATGTCTTTTACACCATCATTCAACCATTTCAATGCTTGTAATTATCTAGGAAACAATACTTATCAAATAGTGCTAACCCAATATACAAAGCAAATAACAATATAGTCACTCTTGCAAGGCTAATTTTCATAGTATAGAAGAGCGTGGACCATAATCGGGAGCAAATTCGTTATCATAATTCAGCTAACCTTTAATTTGTATCAGGTTGATTCCTTAGAAACTGTAAAACCCGCATGCTTTTACCAGGAATAGTACCCTTAAGATCGTACGTACTAGATTAAAACTTTCCTATTATAGCATGATTACGATTACGTGTTAGGATTTTACGTATTACGTACGTGTAAGAACACGATAAGTATTTACTACGCACGAGCACGCAATAATTATTTGATAATAATTAATCACGAACATGCGATCATGAAATCATGAACGTAATTAAATCACGAACTATTATTAATTACGTATATATATTTATTACGAGCGTATATAAATATATTAGGTCACGGTAATTATTTAACTAGAACACATTAAACGCGAACACAAGTAAACATGAACGAACAATTAAACATCGAGACACGGAAAACGGTACGGTACCCCATGTGGGGCCCCCTACCCGTGGCAACAAGGAAGAGATGGGCCAAGCCCATCTCAAAATTTACTAAAGAAGGGTAAAAGGAAAAGTCACTACTCATTTTTCACTTTACAGAAGATTTTTACAAAAACCTAAAAAGTTCTTCCTTCTCCTTCTTTTTTTTTTGGCCGCCACCCATAAACACACCAAGGGGGTGTTTATTTGATCTTTGATCTTAGTTTTGGTGCAAGTGTTCGTGTTTGTTCATCCTTGTTTAGATCCACGCATTCGGTAATTCTTTTAACCCTTTTTTTATTTGATCTATTAAATAATTAAGAACATGATGTGTTTTTTTAAAAAAACCTAATTAAAACATAGATCTAACATGAAAATGGCTTTTGGAGAAATCAAAAAGGATGGTTTAGTGGTGTTTTGTTTTAGACGGCGCCTAAACCGAACCCCAAGGGGGTCTCGGTTTGGCTACTCGACCACCACCGAGACCATATGGTCCCGGTTGATTGGTGTGGGTCCCACGGCAGCAGCAAGACAAGGGGAACCCCGAAGTGGTTCGGGGTACGGTGTCGATTTCATGTCCGGTTCATGGTTCTTAGTCAAGATCCGGTTCATGATGTATGTTAAGATTTTTATTTTTTATAATCTTATGTTAAAATTAAATTAATAAACATGACATGATTAATTTAATAACATGACTTAGGTTATATTAATTATAAAAATCATGAAATTATTAAGCTAAGTATTTTTATATTTTTAGACTTAATTAATTAATTATTTAAAAACCATGGTTATAATTAATTAATTAGCATGACTTAGGTTATATTATTAATAAATGATAATACATGTTTTAACCTAAGTATTTAACTTTATATAATTAAAAACATGATATACTTTAATTAAATATTTTAACCTATAGTTTATTTTAATTACATGAAATAATTAATAAACTATACATTATATCATATGACTTAGAAATAATCATGAAAACACTAGGCTTATATACTTAGCATATTTAACCAGCTTATATCTATTTATAGAAACTTTCTATTTTTAGAAACTTATTTATTTCAGGCAGCTAATCCATTTATGGAAACTTATTTAAATAAGGCATCTAATCTATTTATGGAAACTTTCTATTTTTAGAAACTTATCTATTTTAAGCAGTAAATCTATTTTTGGAAAATTTCTATTTTTAGAAACTTTCTATTTTTGCAAACTTTCTATTTTAGGAAACCTGCTATTTTTGGAAAGTTACTTATTATTACACAGTAAGTATAATAATACATGAAATACCAGCAATACTTAATCAGAGTAAACATAATATAAGATAAACACAGTTTAAGGCTTAAAACAGTAAAACATGATAAGAACATATAAAATAAGCTAAGACATGACATAAAATCAGTTACGTATTAGTAAGCAGATACTTATTCATGTATGTATTTATGTAGCATTAGTGATACGGAAGTAGGATTCCTCTCAGTTCGTCTTCTTTGTTCACTGGACGTAAGGTACGGATTCCCGTCCTTTCAGTATGGACATTCTTTCCTTATTAGGATTCCCCGTATACAGCCAAATGTTTTCCCGTAGTATAAGTTATGTGTTTGATTTGCTTATGTTTAATTTAGAATACCTATAGCCATATACATGCATGACCAGTTTCACCTAGTTATGGAGGTACCATAACTATAACATTAGAGGCACTGATGTCATGACTTCACCACGGCGGAGTGATTGCTCGTGGTGTCCCTTCAGCTTTTGGTCATATTTTTATATTTATCATGTGGGGCGTATGGGTGCATCCTAGTTACATGTTTTCAGTCAGGATTTCATGGTGAATGTGGTGTGTGCCTTGCATCCTTCACAAGAAGCTGATCCCTCCTACCTAAAACCAGTATATTAAATTAGAGGCAACCCCTCTAATTTGTATGATGAGGTCACCCCTCCAAGTATTCATGCACGGTAGATTTTCATGACCTATATTGGCTAATGGTAAAATATGTTAAACAGTTTTTACAAGATAAACATAAAGCTTTTCAAACTATAAAACCAGTTTTATCAAGACTTAACCAGGTTACTCGGGACTTAGTTTCTTCTGCTGTTATATGTTATATGATTATCCTATTCATGCTTTATTGTACATCCGTGCACTGAGCGTATTGCTCAGCCGTTTTCCTTTTCTATATTCCCAAAACGGCAGGTACTCAGGGACGCTCGTAGACTTTAAGCGTACGTGCATATGGACTGGAAGCTTTCTAGCCTTTCTTTACTTTATGCATTACCTTTCTTTTGATACACTTGCTATGGACATTGTTTAGTCCTTTCCTTTACTATACTTATGTTTGTGTGTGATGAGCTTTACTTTTGGACTACCGATGTTTGATTCCGGTATTTTCCTTTTATGGTCATGTAATGTTTAGACATTTTTCCTTGTATGCTTTGATGACACGCCATAATTACGTGTGACATTTCCATTATCAAATGGGGTGTTACAATTATGGTATTAGAGCCAAGGCTTCGACATGTAGGCTCTCAAATATGACCTGTGATTAGTGGGTAGTCACTATGGTCTTCCTAGAACTGACAGTTGTTTTCATGCATTCATCATTCTTACGCATACATATATATGTCATTGTCGCAGATTTATGACTAAGTAATGGTTGGTACAGGACTGGTCCTATTTAGTCGCATGTGTTTTATCGAAACTTTTAAATTTGGGACCGACCCATAGGCGTCCCCTCGCCATGTCTTTTGTTTTGGGTGAACTGACCATAGGCGTTCACTCTCGAGCATACAAAAGTTTTCATAAAAATGCATCATGCATTCTTACACAAAATTTTCTTGCATAAAATTTTTCTCTTGAAATTTTGGTATAATTTTTTTTTCATGTATATATATATATATATATATATATATATATATATATATATATATATATATATATATATATATATATATATATATATATATATATATATATATATATATATATATATATATATATATATATATATATATATATATATATATTATGTTTTGATCTGTTTAATCATATGTTTTATGTTATACTGTCAGATGGTTCTCACACGCGAACAAGAACAGCTCAATGCTGCCATCCAAGCTGCAATACAAGCTTTGCTTCCTCAACTGAGGAACGACATCAGGGCTGAAGTTCAAGCTGCCAACAATCAGCAGCATAATCAGGCACCTCCTCCTCCTCCTCCAGTGACATTAGCAGTATGGCTGGAGAGATTCAATAAGCTTCGTCCTCGAGCCTTTGAGAAGACAGATAGCCCCAGTGATGCTGAAAGCTGGTTGGCTCACATCGAGAAGATTTTGAATGCTATGGGTTGTGACCCCGCGTACAAGGCGAGGTTGGCATGCTATCGGTTCGAAGGCGATGTGCTAAATTGGTGGTTAGCGTTGATGCAGTCTGAGGGTGGTGACGAGTGGGTTGCTGGTTTGACTTGGGCTCAGTTCAAGGACAGGGTGATGGAACATTTCTTTCCCAAGGCTGAGCAGGACAAGCTCAAGAGAGAGTACCATGGGATCCGACAGAGAGCTGGGGAGAATAGCAACGAGTTTATGCAACGCTTTCTTCGCTTAGCTGGTTGCCTTGGTGCGGCAGCAGGTACTCCTGAAGAGCAGGCACACCACTTTAGGTGGGCTCTTCGCACATCGGTCGCAAACAATCTGGTGTGTGTTACGTTCAACACTGTAGCACAAGTGGCCGATGCAGCACGTAAGCTGGAGATGCTGCAGGAGAGAGATGAGTTCGGGGAAGCTGAGAGACCCGACAAGAGGTAAACATTCGTATTCAAGCGGTGATCAATCCGTATTCTTTCCATATATGTCAATTATTCATATCATTAAAATGTATCTTCCAGGCAGAAAACTAGGGACCGGTCTCAGCCGGCTACTCAGCAGCAGCCTCATCAGCCCAAGGGAAACGGTCAGACTAACGACCGTTCTGCTACGGATAGGCGTGGCGGTAATGATAATTATCGTAACAACGCTGGACACTCTAACAGCAGCAGGTCCTAATACTTACGCATTTCCTTATGATTTCATGTTATAACTCATATTCTGACACCTTAGCAAAACTTCTACCAGGAACCATGGAAACGGTAGGGACCAGAACCAGAGAGGTTCACAGCCTAGCCGTCCAGCTATCACTGGTATTCAATCTTACGATATTCCGCATTGTCCTTTGTACCCTATTATCATGTCTTATGTAAAATGTTTTATCAGGTTCCCAGCCAGCCAGAGCACCTGCTGGAGGATTTACTCATCCTCTTTGCTCTACTTGCCACCGTAGGCACCCAGGGCCATGTCACCGTAACACTCACGCATGCTTCAAGTGTGGTCTTCCTGGCCATATCATGAAGGATTGCCGTAAGGGCGAGATGGAGGGTACATCGGGACATGCTGATTCCAAGCCACCTCCTACTACCGGGCGTGTCTAAATGACATCTCGAGACCAGGGCAACAAGTCTACAGGTACCATCACTGGAATCTTGTATATGTATGGTCAAGCTGCATGTGTTCTTTTCGATACGGGTGTTACTCACTCGGTTATTTCTACTGCTTATGCTAAGAACATTAGGATGCTCCCCATGCCACTAGAAAATAGGCTTACTATTTCAACGCCTTTTAGGGACTCTGTATTAATCACCCATGTATACAAGAGTCTTCCCCTAGAATTTGACGATAAGGTTCGACCTGTTGACGCACTTCCGCTGGACATGAATGACTTCGACATGATTTTGGGCATTGATTGGCTATCCAAGCATCATGCTACCATAGACTGCCATTCATATCGAGTTATCTTTGGTGATGTTAATGCACTAGAGTACATTCATAACGGGTTCATACCCAGACGGTCTGTACAAATCATATCTACCCTGCAAGCGCGTGCACTACTGTCACATGGCTGCGAGGGTTATCTAGCTACGGTTCACGACATGGATGCTGAATCCCCGTCAATTCAGGATCAACCTATAGTGTCGGAATTCCAAGATGTTTTTCCAGTAGAACTTCCGGGCATACCACCTGCACGAGAAGTGGAATTCAGTATCAAGCTTCTTCCGGGAGCTGAACCAATCTCCAAGGCTCCTTATCTCATGGCTCCCATAGAGCTGAAGGAGCTGAAGGATCAACTACAAGAACTTCTTGAACGAGGTTTCATTCGACCGAGCGCATCTCCATGGGCGCACCGGTCTTGTTTGTTAAGAAGAAGGACGGCAGTATGCGTCTTTGCATAGACTATCGTGAGCTCAACAAGATTACTATCCGGAATAGGTATCCACTTCCACGTATTGACGATCTGTTTGACCAACTCCAAGGGGCCAAACAATTCTCCAAGATTGATCTTAGGTCAGGCTATCATCAGCTACGGGTCAAGGAGCAGGACATCGCTAAGACTGCCTTTCGTACCCACTATGACAACTCATGTTGATAATGATGGATTCCAACAAGTGCAAAGCAAGAGGAAGAAGTACAAAGGTAATTTAGGGAATCAAGTTCCGAGAGGTGTTCCATTGAGTAAGGGTTCCCAAAAAGGAAAGACGGTTGCTTTTCGTCCAAAAACTCGCTTAGTTACTACAAGTACGAGTGGTGATAATAGTAGTAAGTTGAATACTAAATCTGGTCAGTTGCAGCAGTCTAGCAATCCTAATGGTCCGAACAAGGGTAAAGCTCAAATGAGCAGTGTTTCTACATCTAATAAATTTTCATCTTTGTCCATGCCTGGTATTGACGAAGGTGTTCAAGTAAGCGAGGAAGATAATGAGGATGAGGAGGGAGTTGAGGTCGTCTTTGATGAATCGGTGAATCTTCTCAACACTAATATTGGGGCAAGCACTCCAACTGGCTGATCCTATGTTGATATTTTATTATTTTCCTCGTAACTTTATGTTATCGTCTTGGTCTTTGTCTAGTTTATATATTTCCAGTATTCTAGACTAGTTAATGTTTATGGCCTGTCATAAACATTTTGTTTAACAAGCTGCCTGTAGCTTGCGGTTAATGTGGTATTTCAGCCACATTCCTTGTACTTCAACGCTTTTTTTGGTTCTATTTACCGGGGTCATTGTTACCCTTTTACCAAAAAAAAATACCCACTATGGCCACTACAAGTTTGTAGTTATGCCATTTGGCCTGACAAATGCTCCAGCAGTGTTCATGGATTTGATGAACATAATCTTCCATGAATTTCTGGAAAAGTTCGTCATTGTCTTCATCGATGACATTCTGATTTTCTCAAAGTCCAAGGAGGAACACGAAGACCATCTTCCTACAGTACTACAGATTCTTCGCCAGAAGTAGCTGTATGCTAAATTCTCTAAGTGTGAGTTCTGGTTAGACAAGGTGGCATTCTTAGGTCACATTGTATCAGCAGAAGGAATCACTATGGATCCAGCGAAGGTTGAGGCCATTACTAAGTGGCCAAGGCCGACATCAGCGACGGAAGTCCGCAGTTTCTTAGGCTTAGCTGGCTATTACCGTAGGTTCGTGGAGAACTTTTCCCGCTTAGCACTACCATTGACCAAACTGATGCAGAAAGGGGAGAAATTCGTTTGGACTGAAGAATGAGAGAAGAGCTTTGAAGACCTGAAGCAGAAGCTAGTATCTGTACCTATTCTTACTCTCCCATCTGGTACGGGTGGATTTCAAATCTACAGCGATGCATCGGGGAAGGGACTTGGCTGTGTTCTCATGCAACATGGGAAAGTGATCGCGTACGCTTCACGGCAGCTTAAGCCTTATGAAGAAAATTACCCCACGCATGACTTGGAACTTGCTGCAGTCGTGTTTGCATTGAAGATATGGAGGCACTACTTATAGGGAGAATCATGTGACATTTTCACGGACCACAAGAGCTTGAAGTATATCTTCACTCAACGTGAATTGAACATGAGGCAGAGGAGATGGTTAGAGTTGTTGAAGGATTATGACATTAATCTACAGTATCATCCCAGAAAGGCAAATGTAGTAGCTGATGCTCTTAGCAGGAAGTCCGGAATAATCAACGGCATTAAAATTGAGGAGGAAATCATAAGAGACTTGGAGCGACTAGACATCGAGATCATGGTACGTGGACAGCACGGTTACTGGGCTAATCTTAGAGTAGAACCCGAGTTACTCTCTAAGATCAAGGAAGCTCAGAAGGATGGCGGAGAAATCTGGGCGATAGTACAGAATTTGGAGAAACGGACAGAATTTAAAGTAGATGCAGATGGTATCGTATGGCAGGGCACGAGACTTTGTGTTCCTGATAACCAAGAACTCCGGGAAGCCTTGTTAGCTGAAGCTCATAGCTCCCCATTCTCTATATATCCTGGTTCGACTAAGATGTACCATGACATCAAGCATTATTTTTGGTGGAATGGTATGAAACAGGATGTGGCCACTTACGTCTCCAAATGTCTTACCTGCCAGCAGGTTAAGATCGAGCATCAGCGATCTGGCGGTCTCCTGAAACCGTTAGATATTCCAGAGTGGAAGTGGGAAAAAATCACCATGGATTTTGTTACTGGTCTTCCGCCTACCAAGAGGAAGCACGATGCGATTTGGGTTATCGTAGATCGACTTACCAAATCAGCTCATTTCTTACCGATCCGCAAGGAAGATCCGGTAAGTAAACTCGCCGATACGTACAAAAGAGAGATCATGAGACTCCACGGTGCACCATCCAGCATCGTCTCAGACAGAGACCCTCGATTTACTTCGCGCTTTAGGAAGAGTCTGCAGAAAGCTTGGGGTACACAACTTAAGCTTAACACGGCTTTTCACCCTCAAACGGACGGACAGTCGGAACGAACCATTCAGACATTGGAAGACATGTTGAGGTCATGTGCGTTGGAATGGACGGGTGATTGGGACGATTACATCTGTTTGGTGGAGTTTGCATACAACAACAGTTGGCACGCAAGTATCAAGTGTGCTCCTTTCGAGATGTTGTATGGCAGTAAGTGTCGCGCCCCAATCTGCTGGGATCAGGTTGGCGAGCGAACACTTGAAGGACCATAAATCATAGAGATGACCAATGAAAAGATCGTAGTAGCTAAGCAGAAACTTCAAGAAGAACGGTCACGTCAGAAGAGTTACGCCGATAAGCATCGTAGGGACATACATTTTAACGTAGGAGATCACGTCTTCCTTAAGGTTTCGCCGGCACGTGGTGTTAGACGCTTAGGGATTAAAGGGAAGCTCATTCCTCGTTTCATCGGACCGTTTGATATCATTGAAAGAGTCGGTGAAGTATCTTACCGATTGACGTTACCTCCGCAGCTTTCGCATGTGCACAATGTGTTTCATGTGTCCTTACTCAGAGGGTACCAGTATCATCCCCTTCACATGGTTCAGTATCCACTGGAACAGATACGTGAAGATCTCACTTTTATAGAAGAACCCGAACGAGTTCTTGACAGACAAGAACGAGTCATGAGAAGGAAGACGATTCCGTTCGTCAAAATCCTATGGAGGGATCATACCGAGCGGGAAGCCACTTGGGAAACAGAGGAGTCTATACGGGCTTCTTACCCTCATTTCATATTTTGAATTCGGGTAAGTTCTTCTTTTCCAGTTTACTTTATCTATAATTCGGGGACGAATTATTCTTTTTAGGGGGGAAGAGTTGTAAAACCCGCATTCTTTTACCAGGAATAGTACCCTTAAGATCGTACGTAGTAGATTAAAACCTTCCTATTATAGCATGATCACGATTACGTGTTAGGATTTTACGTATTACGTACGTGTTAGAACACGATAAGTATTTACTACGCACGAGCACGCAATAACTATTTGACAATAATTTATCACGAACATGCGATCATGAAATCATGAACGTAATTAAATCACGAACTATTATTAATTACGTATATATATTTATTACGAGCGTAAATAAATATATTAGGTCACGGTAATTATTTAACTAGAACACGTTAAACGCGAACACAAGTAAACATGAACGAACAATTAAACATCGAGACACGGAAAACGGTACGGGTACCCCATGTGGGGCCCCCTACCCGCGGCAACAAGGAAGAGATGGGCCAAGCCCATCTCAAAATTTACTAAAGAAGGGTAAAAGGAAAAGTCACTACTCATTTTTCACTTACAGAAGATTTTTACAAAAACCTAAAAAGTTCTTCCTTCTCCTTCTTTTTTTTTGGCCGCCACCCATAAACACACCAAGGGGGTGTTTATTTGATCTTTGATCTTGGTTTTGGTGCAAGTGTTCGTGTTTGTTCATCCTTGTTTAGATCCACGCATTCGGTAATTCTTTTAACCCTTTTCTTTTTGATTTGATCTATTAAATAATTAAGAACATGATGTGTTTTTTTTAAAACCTAATTAAAACATAGATCTAACATGAAAATGGCTTTTGGAGAAATAAAAAAGGATGGTTTAGTGGTGTTTTGTTTTAACCGGCGCCTAAACCGAACCCCAAGGGGGTCTCAGTTTGGCTACTCGACCACCACCGAGACCATATGGTCCCGGTTGGTTGGTGTGGGTCCCACGGCAGCAGCAAGACAAGGGGAACCCCGAAGTGGTTCGGGGTATGGTGTCGATTTCATGTCCGGTTCATGGTTCTTAGTCAAGATCCGGTTCACGGTGTATGTTAAGATTTTTATTTTTTATAATCTTATGTTAAAATTAAATTAATAAACATGACATGATTAATTTAATAACATAACTTAGGTTATATTAATTATTAAAATCATGAAATTATTAACCTAAGTATTTTTATATTTTTAGACTTATAATTAATTAATTATTTAAAAACCATGGTTATAATTAATTAATTAGCATGACTTAGGTTATATTATTAATAAATAATAATACATATTTTAACCTAAGTATTTAACTTTATTTAATTAAAAACATGATATACTTTAATTAAATATTTTAACTTATAGTTTATTTTAATTACATTAAATAATTAATAAACTATACATTATATCATATGACTTAGAAATAATCATAAAAACACTTAGGCTTATATACTTTTTTTTTTTGGGTAAAGGGGACAACACCCCGGTAAATTATATTACACCAAAAATCGTTGAAGTACAATCGGATGAAGGTGAAATCCTAACATCACGGCCCGTTACATGGGCAACAACCAGCACATACTCAATGTGCACAAACCAAACCCGTATATAAAAGTGACATGCCACTTTTATAACTACTAAACAAATTAAAAAAAACAATGAATAATAAAAATTACAATGCTGTTTTCCAATTTGTACTGTCCAACTTCAACCACGTGATCCAAAAGCAATCCATCACTAGAAATATGGAATCAAATAACTTCCATGCAAAAAATACGCCGTGATTATTGCTTAACAAACAAATCATGTTGACTGACCCACGTGCCTTCCACATGATAGAAAATAATCAGAATCCTAGGACGAAGCAGAATCGCCCATATGAAACAGGATACCGAACAACCAACTCCCCCATCCATTACAATCAATACGCACACCATCGTGCAACGCCAAAGCACGAACAAAACAGAATATCCTGGTAGAAACTTTCTATTTTTAGAAACTTATTTATTTCAGGCAGCTAATCTATTTATGGAAACTTATTTAAATAAGGCAGCTAATCTATTTATGGAAACTTTCTATTTTTAAAAACTTATCTATTTTGAGCAGTAATTCTATTTTTGGAAACTTTCTATTTTTGGAAACTTTCTATTTTTGGAAACTTTCTGTTTTTGGAAACTTTCTATTTTAGGAAACCTGCTATTTTTGGAAAGTTACTTATTATTACACAGTAAGTATAATAATACATGAAATACCAGAAATACTTAATCAGAGTAAACAGAATATAAGATAAACACAATTTAAGGCTTAAAACAGTAAAACATGATAAGAACATATAAAATAAGCTAAGACATGACATAAAATCAGTTACGTATTAGTAAGAAGATACTTATTCATGTACGTATTTATGTAGCATTAGTGATACGGAAGTAGGATTCCTCTTAGTTCGTCTTCTTCGTTCACTAGACATGAGGTACGGATTCCCGTCCTTTCAGTATGGACATTCTTTCCTTATTAGGATTCCCCGTATGCAGCCAAATGTTTTCTCGTAGTATAAGTTATGTGTTTGATTTTCTTATGTTTAATTTAGAATACCTATAGCCATATACATGCCTGACCAGTTTCACCTAGTTATGGAGGTACCATAATCATAACATTAGAGGCACTGATGTTATGACTTCACCACGGCAGAGTGATTGCTCGTGGCGTCCCTTCAGCTTTTGGCCATATTTTTATATTTATCATGTGGGGCGTATGGGTGCATCCTAGTTACATGTTTTCAGTCAGGATTTCTTGGTGAATGTGGTGTGTGCCTTGCATCCTTCACAAGGAGTTGATCCCTCCTACCCAAAACCAGTATATTAAATTAGAGGCAACCCCTCTAATTTGTATGATGAGGTCACCCCTCCAAGTATTCATGCACGGTGGATTTTCATGACCTATATTGGCTAATGGTAAAATATGTTAAACAATTTTTACAAGATAAACATAAAGCTTTTCAAACTATAAAACCAGTTTTATCAAGACTTAACCAGGTTACTCGGGACTTAGTTTCTTCCGCTGTTATATGTTATATGCTTATCCTATTCATCCTTTATTGTACATCTGTGCACTGAGCGTATTGCTCAGCCGTTTTCCTTTTCTATATTCCTAAAACGGCAGGTACTCAGGGACGCTCGTAGACTTTAAGCGTACGTGCATATGGACTGGAAGCTTTCTAGCCTTTCTTTACTTTATGCATTACCTTTCTTTTGATACATTTGCTATGGACATTGTTTAGTCCTTTCCTTTACTATACTTATGTTCGTGTGTGATGAGCTTTACTTTTGGACTACCGATGTTTGATTCCGGTATTTTCCTTTTATGGTCATGTAATGTTTAGACATTTTTCCTTGTATGCTTTGATGACACGCCATAATTACGTGTGACATTTCCATTATCAAATGGGGTGTTACAGAAACTCCTTTGCTTCTCGTGCAAGGTTACTCCAGCCTGCTCAAAGTATTGGCTAATAGATTTTGGTATTAATCACAATGATGGCTGTAATCCTGTACTATATGATTTGTTGTTAATCTTGTTCGATATAACATTTCATCAATGAATTTATTACATCAACCGTATACATCAATGATAGTTTAGTAAGCAAAAGTATTGACATAGGTGCTAAAAATATTATTAGCATAACTGCTGCATCACTGAATTACCGACACTGAGAAGTGGTTTAGAACGATAATACTTCAAAAGATAATGATTTTCTAGATCTCCATCCGGTTGCTTTTGTAGCTTACTATCAAAAATTTTACCATATTTTTATTCTGTCTCTTCAGATACGACTAAAGATGGTGCTACTTGTTCATCTTGATTATCTGTTTGCAATCAAGTAAACTTCTTTAACTAAGATAAAAATGATTTTTAACCAAGATGATAAAATGTGTATTGAGTTAGTTAGGCATAATGGTTAAAGACTTTATTATTAAATTAATACAGGCTATTTCTTAAACTTCTTTAACTACGATAAAGACATTTTTTATACACCTGGGTTAGTAAATAACTTTCCGTCCCATTCGGGTCATTTAATAAAAGTACATAGTATTAGTATTTTTTCAAATATTGTGTGTATGAGTGCTGAAAGGATTTAAAAACAAACCATACAATCGTATTCATCAAAGTCTAAGCCAAACCCTTGCAAGATTTAATGTGTATGAATTAATTGACTGAATATGAGAGAAGATAACGGTTGATGTACTTTTGTTCTTTAAAACGTCGGTTTAGTGAAGATTACGTCTAGAGTTTCACATGATATTTTGGAACAGGGGTATTTATAATTGAGATCTAATTCGATAAGTCTGTAGATGACCGTATGTATCCAAGATGTGATGCATAAGGATGGAGTGTTGTTTTGGTTCTTGTAGTTATGTGCTCAATGGAATTCTTGTCATACCTTTGTGTAACTTAGGCATAAGTTATTTTTCATGTCTTATCTTTTTGATCCATTTGGTGCTGAAAATTTCTTCCACTTCTTCTGTCATTTCATGGCTGCTAAACGGAAATGTATTTTAAAACATATTTAATAGACAAATGTGGCTTTATAAACAATAACCTAAGGCTTACTACTTATTGGTGTCGTGATGTGACAAAAAGAAACCCGTCTACAAAAAATTTTACACTAATATGTCATCTTTTATAGGATCCAGACATGTTCTTTCACTTTGTTCCAACAATTTTAAATGCTAAGCGTTCATATTTTAAACAGGCGAGGAATGTATTTTTAGTTCAGAATTTATTCCAATTCAAGCAGTTAAAAAAATGATATATGTACCTGAAAAGTATGTATAAAGATTCTCCAAAAGCTCCCATTGCAATCCATGCTGCAGATATCATCAGAGGCTTGGTCAGCTTGACTAACTTATAGTTGGATTAGTGTAGACAGTTGAGTTTGTGTGGAATTTACGGAGTTCAGATATTGCCTGGTTTCTTGAATTGCGAACAGGGTACTTAACATGTCACCTAAGATCAGCCTGCACATATCAAAACATAAAGATGAAAAATACCTTCTGTTAATGCAATAATGCCTAAAAACGTTACTTGCATTTTTCGGTCTCGCTTAGTTTTGATTACGACAATATGTAAAAACAAGCATTTACGAAAACAACGAAAAACGAATTTTTGAGTTCAAGTATTTTTCATTTTACCCATTTTCACTTAAGGTATGGATAAACAAGTACTAACCTTAATCAAGTGATCAAGTGATTTAAACTTTCTTAAAACTCACTTTTTATTAAGTGTGACAAGTTTTTATTAAACTTTCTTTTTAAGAAAATGTTTTATTAAATTAATTATTTAAAAATCTGAAAATGGCATATTCTTATTTGGTTAGGAATATTCTATCAGGATATTTTTAAACCAGATATGACCTCCACCACTAAAGGACAAAAAGGGAGCGGAGTCTAGTCCAGCGGTACCTTAGCTCCTAGGCGCTTCCTTATCGATAAGGTCCCGCGGGCTAAGATAAGGTACTGCGGGCAGATATAGCCGTTGACCCTTTGTCCTATAAATAGTGGACCATTCTCAGCTTTTCAATTCACCTCTTTTGCACATCTATTTCCAGATTCAAACACTCTTGTTTAATCACTCAAATCTTTGATCATTTGTTTGATTACTACTTGTTTAAGAAGTGAATCTTGTTCTTCCATCCCTTCCTCTCCAAGTGCAAAGAGAAGAACACTATCCTTGTGAAGTGTTGAGTCCACCACCAAAGATCCATTGAAGATCTAATTTTATACACTTGTAGTTGTGTCATAGTTGTGAAGATCCAAGTAGTTGTGTCTATTTGGAAGTTGTGTATGTACTAAGTATAGTTGTGTAGATTGGTCCTAGCTACGATTATGGCTCGACTTTTAGCTTAGAGTCGGAAATTGGTTAAGCGACTTGTACGGTTTTCTCCACCATAAGGAGCTTGTTGCGTAGTGAACTCTCGAGTAAGGAGTACTCGAGGAGTGGAGTAGGAACGAGGAGTGAGCTTCGTTGCCGAACCACTATAAATCCTTGGTGTTCGGTTTGATCTTTCTTTACCCTTAACTCTTTACATTCTTTATTCTTTGTGCATATATTTTTGTTAGTATTAGTTTAGTTACACTATCATTGTTCATATTGTGCATAAGAAGATTTCACATATTTCCTCGAGCCTAAGTTTTTGAAAAAGGATTTTTTGAAAACCACATTTTAACAAGTAAATATAAGAAACTATTCAACCCCCCCTTCTAGTTTCTACAATTGGTATCAGAGCGGGTTGCTCAAGAATTTTTAAAGTATATTGTAATTTAAAACTTGAATCATCTATGGATTCCAACAAATACCTAGAAGGGCAATCTATGCAAAGACCACCACTTTTTGAAACCGATAGTTTTATTTATTGGAAAAATAGATTTGAAACTGATGTGAAATCAAAAGATTTAGATCTTTGGCATGTTATTACCAATGGTGATTTTTTACCTTATCAATTTAATGAAGTTTCTAAAACAAAAGAATTGGTCACTTTTGACAAAGCTAATGACAACACTAAAAAGAAACTTTCAAAAAATAATGAGGCTAAAATGGTGATTTATAATGCTTTGCCTAAGAAAGAGTATGAAAGAATTTTTATGTGTGAAACCGCTAAAGATATTTGGAACACTCTTTTAGTAACCCACCAAGGTAATAGCCAAGTCAAAGAAAGCAAAATCGATCTTCTTTTCCAACAATATGAACAATTTGTCATCTTAGAAGATGAAACTATTGATAGTGCATTTGCTAGGTTTAACACTATTATTACCAGTCTAAAAGCACTTGACGAAGGTTTTTCTAGCAAGAACAATGTTAGGAAGTTTCTAAGGGCTTTACATCCAAAGTGGAGAGAAAAGTCACGGCGATTGAAGAGTCGAAAGATCTCTCAACTTTATCACTCGATGAACTCATAGGCAACTTGAAGGTTCATGAGATGATAATTTTGAAGGACTCGGAATTAGTGAAAACCAAGAGTGATAGAAAATATCTTGCACTTAAAGCCAAGAAGGCACAAAGTGACCATGATAGTTCCTCGGATAGCGATGGCGAGGAGTATGCATTAGCGGTGAGAGATTTTAAGAAGTTCTTCAAGAGACGAGGTCAACACGTTAGGCAACCCAACAATGACAAGAAACCATTCTTAAAGAATCGGTTTGTCAAGAACGAAAAAGGTGATAGGAATTGCTTTAGATGTGGTGATCCAAATCACTTCATTGGTGATTGTCCAAAGCCCTCTCGCGATAAGAATCACACGGCGTTTGTTAGTGGCTCTTGGAGCGATAGCGGTGAAGATGATGATGACAACCCCAAAGAGGAGAAATGTCTTATGGCTCACACTTCTAAAGAGGTACATTTCGAAACCGAATATTATAGCAATGATAGTTCCACTTTTGATGATACTGAATTTGAAGGCAAATATGATAGTTTACACAAACTTAGTCTCAAATTCATAGAAAAGAACAAAACCTTAAAATCAACCAAAACTAAGCTCAAAAATGAGATCAATGAACTTAGGGAGAAATTAGCTAAACTTGAGAAAAATAAAGAGGTTGATTTAAGTTGCGTAAGTTGTGAGAAAATTAGATTAGAAAATGAAGACCTCAAGAACACCTCCATTAAATTGGAAAAATTCATGAAAGGTACTAGTGCTCTTGATGACATGTTAAACAAACAAGTTCATTCAAAGGAAAGACTTGGTATAGGTTTTAACTCAAATGAAGCCTCAACTAGTGAACCAAAACAAGTCAGGTTTTCACAGAAAACGTCTGTTGTACGCGGGCCCAAATTGTATGGGGCGGTTCCTTATCACTATGGAACCACCGCCATAGATAAGGTACCGCGGCCAGAGGGTGATTTTGGTGAAAATCCTGAACTTTCTGAAAAGTCTAAGTTAGATGAAAAACCAAAGCATCTTACTATTAATAAAGTAAAATTACCCATACTTGACAACAATACCGTTGATAAGTTCTACAAGCCATTAAGTAAACCTCTCATGGGAAATAGAAGTTTATCAAGACCATCTTCTACTCCACCTAGAGTACGGAATGTGTCTAAGCCTAGAAGTAGAACAATAACTCCTAGAAAAGATAATCAAAACAATTCACGACCTAGAAGTAAAACTCCAACACCTAGAAGGAATAATCATAACTCTAAACCTAGATCAAATACACCTAGGAGAAATAATGAAAAACAAAATGGTTACATGAATTACTACCCTCCTCCATTTTGTTCTCCATGGGGAACCCCTCCTTCATTCATGCATCCCAACCAAATGCAAGGGATATTTGGAACTAACAATTTTGGACCCATGAGATATTGGGGACCAAATGTTTGATCTTGTGTGTTGTTACCTAGATATGCTTGGGAATTGATTTGGAGCCTGATGAGTGGATTAAGGATAGTGATGTTCTAAACACATGACGGGTAATCGAAGTTTGTTCTCGCATTACAAAGCATATGATGGAGGTAACGTCACATTTGCAAGTAGTCTACGTGGTAATATCATTGGCAAAGGTACGGTCTCTCTTGACTCTATGACCATTTAAAATGTTGAGCACGTAGATAACTTAGGGTTTAACCTTTTAAGTATAGGTCAAATTTGTGACAGTAAGTGTAAGGTCATCTTTTCGGAACATGTTAGTGAAATCGTAAAAGATGGAAAAGTCATTGGAAAAGGTGTTAGAAAGCATGGGCTTTATGTCATGAAGGTTAATAAGAAGTCAAAAGACAACATATGTCTTGCGACTATAGATGATAGTTCTACTCTTTGGCATAGGATATTAGGTCACGTTAATATGCGTTTAATTCAATCTTTAGTCCCTAAGGAGTTGGTAAGACACCTCCCCAAGATGAAGTTTGATAGTCACTTTTGTGATGCTTGCAAAGTTGGAAAGCAAGTTCACTCAAGTCAAAAAGCCAAGAATTTGGTTTCGACCTCTCGGTGCTTAGAGCTCCTACATATGGATCTTTTTAGACCTTCCGCCATACGGAGTTATGGAGGTAACCTTTATACCCTAGTTATAGTTGATGACTATTCTAGATTCACTTGGACTAGATTTTTGGCATCTAAGAATGAAGCTTTCGATCACTTCGATATCTTTAGTTGAAGAATTCAAAATCAACTAGGATATTCAATTGTCTCTATTAGGACGGATCATGGTAGGGAATTTGATAATGAAGTGCCATTTGGTGCCTTTTGTGAAGCTCATGGTATTACCCATAACTTCTCGGCTCCTCGCACTTCACAATCAAATGGGGTAGTTGAAAGGAATAATAGGACTCTCCAAGAGATGAGTAGGACGATGTTAAACGAGCAATCTCTGCCTCAAAAGTTTTGGTGCAATGTCGTGGACACATCGACTTATATTCTCAACCAAATTCTTATTAGACCTTTCCTAGGAAAGACCCCCTATGAGATTCTTAAAGGTAAGAAACCCTCATTGGAATACTTTAGGGTGTTTGGAAGCAAGTGATTTATCCTATACACCAAAGACTACCTTACCAAGTTTGACCCAAAGTCTTACGAAGGTATCCTTTTAGGTTATTCCTAAACTAGCAAAACCTACATAGTCCTAAATAGAACCTCGGGGGTTATTGAAGAATCACTCAACGTAACCTTTGATGAAACCCCTCCTTCACCCAAGACACCACCATTGGTTGATGATGACTTGGATGAATTAGAAGTAGTTAAAGCCAAAGAGGTTAGAAAAATAGGAGTTCAAGACCTTAGTGTTGAAAAGGAAGTAAACATTAAGGAATCTAGGGATCATACTCTCAATAATGTCATTGGTGACTTAAATCAAAGGACCCTAAGATCTCAAGTCCAAAACCAAAGAAACTTCTTTTGTTTTGTCTCCTTGATTGAACCTAAGAATGTTAAAGAAGCTTTGACGGATGAAAGTTGGGTCATTGCGATGCAAGAAGAATTGAATCAATTCGTTGCCAATGATGTTTGGGAACTTGTTCCTCCACCTAGAAGTTCTACCATTATAGGAACCAAATGGGTATTTAGGAATAAGTTAGATGAGAATGGCGTTGTGTCTCGTAACAAGGCTAGACTTGTAGCTCAAGGCTATAATCAACAAGAAGGGATTGATTATGACGAGACATATGCACCGGTAGCTAGATTAGAATCCATTAGAATCCTCTTAGCCTACGCTTGTGCCTTAGATTTTAAGCTTCAACAAATGGATGTAAAGAGTGCATTTCTTAACGTTTGATCAATGAGGAGGTATATGTGGCTCAACCTCCCGCTTCATTGATTTTGAGAAACCGGATCATGTTTACAAGCTTAAGAAAGCACTTTATGGACTCAAACAAGCACCCAAAGCTTGGTATGATAGACTTAAAGCGTTTCTTGTTAAACATGAGTATACCATGGGGATGGTAGACAACACGCTCTTTACAAAGAAGAAAGGTTGTCACCTCATAATCGTACAATTATATGTTGATGACATTATATTTGGATCAACTTGTCAATAATTGTGTGATGACTTTGCCAAAATCATGCATGATGAGTTTGAAATGAGTATGATGGGAGAACTTAACTTCTTTTTAGGACTCCAAATTAAACAAATGGATGATGGTATTTTCTTTAGTCAATCAAAGTATGCTAAAGAAATGCTAAAGAAATTTGGATTAGAAGAATCTAGACCAATAAAGACCCCAATGGCCTCGGATACTAAACTCACTGTAGATGATGATTGTGAGTCGGTAGACAACACCAAATATAGAGGTATGATTGGTAGTTTGTTGTACCTAACGGCAAGTCGACCGGATATCATGTTTAGTGTTTGCCTTTGTGCTCGCTTCCAAGAGGCTCCCAAAACCTCTCACCTTGAAGCGGTTAAGCGTATCTTCCGATACATTAAAGGCACTATACATTTAGGATTATGGTATCCTAAAGGGACCGGCGTAGAAACCATTGTCTACGCGGACTCGGATCATGCGGGAGACTATGTGGACCGGAAAAGCACTAGTGGAGTTTGTACCTTCATGGGTTGTTGTTTAACTTCTTGGTTCTCCAAGAAACAAACCGCTCTTGCAATATCCACCATGGAAGCCGAGTATGTGAGTGCCAGAAAAGCATGCCAACAAGCTCTATGGATGAAGCAAGCGCTTGTTGATTACATGATTTCTCTTGTTGATGTTCCCATCATGTGCGATAATAAAGGCGCTATAGACCTTAGCAAGAATCCCGTGCAACATTCGCGAACCAAACACATAGAAATTCGACACCATTTCCTTAGGGATAATGTTCAAAAGGGGAACATTTCAATTGAGAAGGTACCCTCCGAGGACAACTTAGCCGACATCTTCACTAAGCCACTTAAGATGGAACCTTTTAATTACTTGCGTCTAGGTCTAGGATTAATGGAACATCTTACTTAATTACCTTCTTCTCTTTGTGTGTCTCATTTTACCACTTTGAGTCATTGAGTCTTCCAAACTCTTTTTGATAAACCCTCTCTTTCGAAAATGGTTGAGAAATGATTTTGACATTGTTAATTCAATCTAAAAACGTTTTTTCATAGATTCTCGCTATTAATCTAGAGCTTACATAATTCATATGTATGATTCTCTCAAACATAGCAAGAACAAGATAGAATCATGGAGGATCATTGTGTCATGACTTAAGGTCTTGTCTTACACACCTCCTACATCGATAATTTTAATCCATGTATTTTGGTCAAATCTCTATTTTGTAAGTTTGCATATGTTTTCTTTGTCTATCTTTGCTTTTAAGCATATCCCTATGATAAGTTAGACTAGAAAAATAAGATTTGCTGAAAAATCTTCCTCCAAACACCAAACACAGCCTCTGCAGGCGGTTCCATATGTGAACCGCGGTACCTTAATGATAAGGTACCACCAGCATTGATAAGGAACCGCCTACATTGCCTTCCTTTTTCGGGTTTTTGTCTGAAACTCCAGATTAGCTCCAACATTTTTGAGAATCTTTGTTTCAAACCCTTTGACCAACCCAAAAAATACCCTAAGCCTTCCTTATTTAAACCATAAGCATTTTTCATTACTTCACATCCTAAAATGTCTTATTCTCCCAATGAAAGCCTTGAATCTCCTCCATTTTCTCCAATTGCTTTCAATCCCAACTCACCCAAAAACCATTACAATCCTAACCCACCCAAGAACACTCTTAATCACATCTCTCCTACCAAGAATGTTGATTGTGGAACATCTTTTCTTCCACCACCACCCTTTAGTGTTCTTCCTCCTTCTCATGATAATGTCATGCACCATGGAACATATTGTCATTGTTGTCAATATCAACATCTTGCTATGGCACACATCTATGAGGAGTTGAGCTACATCAAGAGTCTCTTAATCAAGCCTCCTCTTCACTTTGATTATGAGATCTCCAACAAGCCATGATAGGTGTGTAAACACCCATCCTTTTTACCACTTAACTACAATAATAACCAAGCCAAAACGTGTATTTTATGTCGTAAATGTCGGAATTATGCGTGGTTTGTGTTTTTGTTGTGATTTAGGACGAAAATGTGAAAAGGGGAGAAAACACGGGCATTCACGGGCTTTTATCGAAGAAAAAGACAAAAGACGAAGTCAAGAAATCAAGAATGCAAAAAGAACGAAAGTCCAAGACCAATTCTGAAGATTTATCGAAGAAAAAGTCAAAAGACGGAAGTTTACTAAAAGCCGAAGAACTCAAGTCTAATTTATTGAAGAAATTACAAGACGAGTTACTAATCCTGAGACAAAAGTCGAAGAATTAAGAAGACAAGGACTTAATGATAATTAAAGAAAGAAGAAAGAGGGGAGGAAGCTTCCACTAAGCACCTCCCTAATCCACTATAAATAGGATCCTTAGGCTTTCATTTTTTCTTGTTGGTTAAGTGTGACAATTAGCTCTTCCATTTTAATATTTGCACTTTTAAATACATGTCATTTACTTAACTGTCTTGCACCTTAAATTCATTTAATTTCAAGTAAGTTTCCTTTTAATTGTTGTTAATCTTTACTTTTATTGTTCATCTCCTATCTTCCTTTCTTTATTAATCTTTAATCTTTATGCTTTATTGTTTATGTTCATGTTCTTGAGTTTTTATTAAATTGATTAAGTGGGTTTTGATTATTGTGGTGATTATTATTAGTGTTGTTGATTTGGTTTGTTTGATTATCATTAGTTGAGTGTTATTGATTAGTCTTGCTTAATCTTTTGGTTGATTTTGATTAGTTTTGTCTAGATTCGTTTCTTTTTGTTTCCCTGTTCTTCGCTACTGTTGATTTCCAGGTTATTCCGGATCAACGGCAAACATTCCGGATGAAGGGATTTTGTTGATTATTCCAGATCCGTGAATATTCCAAATCAAGCTGGTATTCCGGATCAAGGTGTTCATTCGGAATTACAAATATTCCGGATCAAGGCAATATTCCGAATAAAAGGATATTCCGGATCAGTGGACATTCCGAACCAAACTTGTATTCCGAATCAAGGGAGTTCATTCGGAATATTCCGAATGAAGCAACATATTCCGAATCAAGCCAAATATTCCGAATAAAGGATCTCATGCATTTTATTCCGGATAAACGCAGTTATTCCGAATAAGTGACATATTCCGAATCAACTCGTTATTCCGGATGAACAAATATTCCGAATGAAGGTTTTGGTCTTGTTATTCCGAATGAGAGTGTTTTATTCCGCATGAAGTAAATATTCCGAGTGAAGAAGAATTATTCCGAACGAAGGTGACATTCCGGATGAGTGATTATTCCGAATGAGGGTATTTTTCGAATGAGCAATTTTTAGTTTCTTTTAAATTTAAATTTTTAAGTTTTAAGCTTTACATTTCCCGCCTTTTTACTTAGTCGCACTTTAAGTTTACTTGCCTTATATTTATTTTAAGCCTTGCCTTAGTTTAAGTTTTAGTTGCGTTTTAAGTTTGCCTTTAGGATAGTTTTAAGTTCGCGTTATTTACTTCAAGTGCCTTTTAATTTTTCGTCACGTTTTAATTTCTCGCCATTTATTTTTAATTAGATTTAGATTTTATTTATCTGCCCTCTACTTTAATAGTTTTTGCACCTTTAATTTTACTATAACGACACAACATTTGTTTCCACCAAAGACAGTTGAGTCGCACATTAATCCATTTTTCAATTCGATTAGACTGGAACATAACGAACTTTAATTTTCTTACGGGCCAAAACCAAATATTAAATGGCGCCGCTGCCGGCTCTTTTCGTGAAGATTAACGGTTTTCTGTGAGAGACGCGTTGCTTTTTGGGATCCGTTCACTCGTGAGCGTTATTTTTCTTGCTTAAAAATTTTCAAAAAATCCATAAAAATAAAAAATTGTTAAAAATCCATAAAAAGTAAAAAATTTCAAAAATACAAAAAGATTTTATTTTTATCTTTATAGTGTATATATATTCTCTTTGTGTTTGGTATCTTTTCTTTTGCCTTTGCAGGTGTATGCGTACTAGATCTTCAAATTATCAAGAGCCCGAGACTCGTGAAGATTTAGATATGGCAGGTGTGAACAACAACAATAATCCACCGCACCTCAACAATAATAACAACAATGTTCTTCCACAGCCCGATCTTCGGACAATGGAGGAGTTTTGTCAACCCACCATGTTTGGACGAGGAGGACCGATTGCGCCGATGCAAACCACGGCTCCGGAGTTTTCGTTGAAGCATCACATGATCCAACAAGTGCAAGCTAACCCTTTTCGTGGATTGCCGGATGATGATGCCAACAAACACCTCGACAAATTCATTACTATTACCCAAAGCATGAAGTTTCCCGGTGCTACAATGGATGTTCTTCGCCTTCAACTCTTCCCACATACTTTATCACACCACGCCGAGAAATGGTTTGATCGTCTCCCGAAGAATTCCATTCGTACTTGGGATGACATGACTCAACGCTTTTTGTCGCGCTACTTTCCACCATCCATGGTCACGAGCCTTCGAAATCAAATCAGCGGTTTCATGCAAGAATCCGATGAATCTCTCTTTGATGCTTGGGAAAGATATAATGTTTTGATCGATCGATGTCCAAACCACAACATGCTCCCCGTGACCTTAATTGATACTTTCTACAACGGTTTGACTTTTCGTGATCGTGATACGATTAATGCAGCCGCCGGTGGCACATTTATGAAAAGAAGACCCGAGGAATGTAGAGAGCTTATTTAGAACATGACTACTCATCACAAAAATTGGGATTCCTCCGCTTCTTCAAGGAACAACCCGAGAGTCAATGTTTCTTCTACTTCAGCAAACCCCGATATGACCGAATTCACCCGCATGATGGCAATGAACAAAAATATCTTGCTCATCGCTTCAAACCAACAACAACAAGTTAAAGCGGTAGCCAATCCTTGTGAGAGATGCGGCGGTCCTCACTCATACACTGATTGTCCTTCCACTCAAGGCAATCCGGAAAACGTGTATGCAGCTTATGGTAATTATTCACCGGAAAATTACCAAGCCTGACCTCAAGGGGATCGAAATTTGCTAAGTTACCGGTCTAACAACTTCCTTTCACCCGGTTTTTCTCCTCAAAACCACTACCCCAACAATTACAATAGAAGCAACCAAATCCCACCTAGAGCTTCTAATCCTTATCACCCACCCGCTCAACAAGCCCCACCCATAAATCAAGATGTTGAAGCTTTAATGAGAACCCAAGGAGAGAAAATTAAGAATCTACAAAGCCAAATTATCAATTTGAAAGGAGATATCACCAAGCAAGGGAATGACATTAGATCCGAGCTTCGAAATGATAATCAATCCTCCCTCATCAATCAAACGAATGATTTGAAGAATATGCTGGCTAGTTTCTTACCCACCACTCAACCCTCTACTTCGGGCTCTCTACCTTCAAACACTGTCACCAACCCGAGAGCGAATGTGAGTGCTATTACTACCCGTAGTGGAGCTACTTTAGTAGGACCATCTATCCCACCCCCAGTTACACCATATACACCTCCTCCACCACCATTTATCCCTACTACTCCCACACCTAGTATTAGTATACCATTACCGTCTCTGCCTCGTCGTGAAGAAGTACCCAAGACGAATCCTCCACCAACCCCACCTTCCACCTTTAAACCTTCAACATCTCAACCTTCACATTCTACACCTCCACCACCCAAACCTAATATTCCTTATCCATCTCGCTTAGACAAGGCCAAACTGCACACCAAGGATGACATTCAAGTGTCAAACTATTTGAAGAAAGTTTCAGAAATGACCATCACTTTTAGCCTTGTTGAAGCTCTAGCACAAATGCCTAAATTTGTTAAGATGTTTAAGGAATTGCTTAGCAAGAAGGAGAAGATGGCCGAGTTTGTTAATACTCGATTGAATGAAAATTGTTCTGCCGTCCTTCTTAAAGAACTTCCGGAGAAACTTGGAGATCCCGGTCGTTTTATGCTACCTTGTACTTTTAACCAAACCGACAAATTTACTGCCTTAGCCGATCTCGGGGCAAGTATTATTTTTGATGCCTTTCAGTGTTTGTAAAAAGTTATCATTTCCCAACCTTACACCCACGAAGATGACTCTTGAGCTAGCCAATCGCACTCTCGCTTACCCTGTTGGTATTGCCGAAAATGTGTTCATTAAAGTTGGCACATTCACTTTTCCGGTCGACTTCGTCGTTGTTGGTTATGAAATGGACCCTCGTATTCCGTTAATACTTGGACGCCCATTTTTGAGAACCGGTAGAGCTTTAATAGATGTGGATAAGTGTGAACTCATCTTAAGAGTCGGGGATGATGCACAAGTTTTTGAAATGGGGAAGCTTACAAGCAAATCCTATGGAAGAGAATTAGTGAATATGATTAATGTGCTCGATGATTTTGTCGTCTACAACAATCCTCTATTCGATTCTTGCAATGATAATACACTTTTTCAAGATGATGTGGATGATTCTCTCTCCAATTTGGAACCTTCACCCATATATGATTCTCCACCGATCTATGATGCTTATGATGATGATTCTAGTTCCGATGGAGATGATTATGATGATTTTACTTCCGAGTATCCCGACATGCCCACTTATGATGATTTTGATGAGGCCGATACTCTTTCGAGTGATTCTTCTCATTATGAAGATCCTCCGCCATGCATGCTTAATCCTACTTTGGATGAATACTCATTTGAGGAAGACTTTTCTACTTTTCTCAATACATACTTCCCTCATGAGAGTGATGCTCCTCCTTTATACTTTGATGATTATGGTCTTCATCCTTCTACGGATTTGAAGAAAATTCTATCAAAAGAGAAGAAACCGGACGACACCAACATCCGCAGCACGTATGTTTTGCCACCTCTTTGTCCACCTTCTGAGGACGAGGTTGTGCATTTCCTTAGCGGTTGTTCTTCAAATTCTGCTGAGCCTGAGTGCTATTTTCCCCAAAAGGAAAAGGTGTTCGACCCCGGTATTGAAATTTTTCAGCCATCTCAGTATCCGTCTAATGAAATAAAAAGAAAGATTTTTGGAACTATTGGAGATTCGCTTGCACCTCTTCACCCTTGCTACCACCGTGCTCCATCTTTTCTTAAGGGAACCTTGCCTACTCTTCTTTGTCTTACCTTGTTCGCCTTAAGCTTATGTTATTTGATGGATGAAAACTATGTATTTGATCCCGGTGGATGTTTTTCATGCTTCTTCCTATGATAATCAAGGTCGAGTCAGGCTCACGACTCGGTGAACAAAAATCAAGCGCTTCTTGGGAGGCAACCCAAGTATCTATCTTTTAGCTATTTCTATCCTAAGTGTAGGGGAGACCCGTTGCTGTTTGCTATTTCCTCTCTTCTCATATTCAGGGATTTGAGCGCTTAATGATCCACTCTTGATGATTTTTGACGACCCGTGATTCCGTGTTTCCGTCTTCCCGGTTCTATCCTAAACTCTTTTCGATTCACTATTTTATATTTCTCAAATATTAAAATAGGAATCTCGTTAGTTGTTTTTTCCTTAGCAAGATTTAAATAACGTGCACAATGTCCTAAGTGTAGGGGAGTTTACTCCCATAGGCTTAAACATTGAGGACAATGTTTATATCAAGTGCAGGGGGACTTCTATCGAAGTTAAGTGGTCTTTTCCTTGTATTTGTCCTCATTTTAACCGGAAAATCAATTTTTCGACATTTTTCAAAATTTTTGATCTATTTTGGCCTAGTAGTTTTACCTTTGTATAGTTATTTTCTTTCTTTGTTAGAATAAAGTGTTTTTAATTTTCAAACGTTGTGAATCTTTTAACTCAACCCGAGTTTACTTATCTAAGTTTACTCTAGCTAGTATCCTTAACGTGTTTAAGTCAAGTTTTGCTAGGCTTTTATATAGGGAGCTATAAAACGCGAAAGTCTTAACTCTCACGGGTTAAGAACAAGAACTTTTCGCAAGTTCCTATAATTGATCCTAGAGAGTCGTTTATCAAGGGAACTTTAAAATGCGATTTCTAAACTTGAAAAAGTCTAAGAGTTTGCAAGATCCTATAGGCGACTCGAAAACCCAAAACTTTGATTTAATAGGCTAAGCATCCACGAGTCTCATTCCTTGAGATTTTAAACTGTGGAGAACGAGAGATGATAGAGTCAATTATAAGTTTGGCATCCTTTCGTGAATTTATGTGAGTTAATTATAAGCCTATTCTCCCGTCGCTTGCTAATAAATTTATCTGCAATAAATAAGGTTGTACGATTTGAAAAGTTACTTAGCTTCTAGCCCAAGATCGTTTAAAAGTTGCTCGGTGTGGATTAGAGTTCATAGCCAAGGCATAGCTTATTGAAGCGGGATGCGAAGATTGGCGAGTCCGAAAAGGCCCTAACAAGGCATGAGGGCTACATTTTGTTGCTAAAGATCCAAAAGTGATGTGAAGAATCATTTATCAAAAATCAATATGAAGGATCGAGACACACGACGAAAAGCAAGTACACCCCAAAAGATCATGGAGAAGTCTATCCAAAAAGGCCCTAACAAGGTATGAGGATAAATAGATCCAAGTCCTAAAAGGAGGCGGATCGTTGTATATCAAAATCCCAAATAAAGATTGGATAAAAATGAAGAAGTCGTGGTCCAAGTATGAAGAATCTCTCAAAACTTCAAGTGAAGAAATTCCTATTATGAAGAGAAGACCATTATTTCATGAACGTCTCTCAAAGATTTGAAGTATGAAGTCACTGCCAAATATCGGTCCGAGAAAGGTCTCAAATCGTGAAGCGAGTTATGCCAAGATATGAACTCTATGAGGTCCCGAGAAGCAGTTTTAAAAGATTTTGTCCTTTAGCTAACTATTGATTAAATCGTCCCACTTTATTTTCAGCCTTAATAACTTTCGAAATAAGTCAAGAATGCATCATCGTGATCATTCAAGACAACAATAAAATATAAGAGATACACCTAGGAATAAGGGAGTCTAAGTAAATAATTAGCCCACATGAGTTCGTGTTAGTTTGTAACTTATAATAACAATGATCTCGTTTTTAAGCTTGGTTTGGAGAATGTGAAAACTTGAGGATGATGATCATTCATGACATTTCTAAAACCCTAAGGTAAGTTTTTGATTTCTTTACTTGTTTTGTTATTTTGTATCTCTTTAATAAAGGCCAAGGTGGATTGATTGTGATGAAAAGTGTAATCGTGCTTTGTAACTAATGCATTGCATGAGGACATTGCAATGATCAAGTGTGGGGATTTGATAGGTGTCTAAACACCCATCCTTTTTACCACTTAACTACAATAATAACCAATCCAAAACGTGTATTTTATGTCGTAAATGTCGGAATTATGCGTGGTTTGTGTTTTTGTTGTGATTTAGGACGAAAATGTGAAAAGGGGAGAAAACACGGGCATTCACGGGCTTTTATCGAAGAAAAAGACAAAAGACGAAGTCAAGAAATCAAGAATGCAAAAAGAACGGAAGTCCAAGACCAATTCTGAAGATTTATCAAAGAAAAAGTCAAAAGACGGAAGTTTACTAAAAGCCGAAGAACTCAAGTCTAATTTATTGAAGAAATTACAAGACGAGTTACCAATCCCGAGACAAAAGTCGAAGAATTAAGAAGACAAGGACTTAATGATAATTAAAGAAATAAGAAAGAGGAGAGGAAGCTTCCACTAAGCACCTCCCTAATCCACTATAAATAGGATCCTTAGGCTTTAATTTTTTCTTGTTGGCTAAATGTGACAATTAGCTCTTCCATTTTAATTTTTGCACATTTAAATACATGTCATTTACTTAACTGTCTTACACCTTAAATTCATTTAATTTCAAGTAAGTTTCCTTTTAATTGTTGTTAATCTTTACTTTTATTGTTCATCTCCTATCTTCCTTTCTTTATTAATCTTTAATCTTTATGCTTTATTATTTATGTTCACGTTCTTGAGTTTTTATTAAATTGATTAAGTAGGTTTTGGTTATTGTGGTGATTATTATTAGTGTTGTTGATTTGGTTTGTTTGATTATCATTAGTTGAGTGTTATTAATTAGTCTTGCTTAATCTTTTGGTTGATTTTGATTAGTTTTGTCTAGATTCGTTTCTTTTTGTTTCCTTGTTCTTCGCTACTGTTGATTTCCAGGTTATTCCGGATCAACGCCAAACATTCCGGATGAAGGGATTTTGTTGATTATTCCGGATCAGTGATTATTCCGAATCAAGCTGGTATTCCGGATCAAGGTGTTCATTCGGAACTACAAATATTTCAGATCAAGGCAATATTCCGAATAAAAGGATATTCCGGATCAGTGGACATTCCGAACCAAACTTATATTCCGAATCAAGGGAGTTCATTCGGAATATTCCGAATGAAGCAACATATTCCGAATGAAGCCAAATATTCCAAATAAAGGATCTCAGGCATTTTATTCCGGATAAACGTAGTTATTCCGAATAAGTGACATATTCCGAATCAACTCGTTATTCCAGATGAACAGATATTCCAAATGAAGGTTTTGGTCTTGTTATTCCGAATGAGAGTGTTTTATTCCGCATGAAGTAAATATTCCGAGTGAAGAAGAATTATTCCGAACGAAGGTGACATTCCGGATGAGTGATCATTCCGAATGAGGGTATTTTCCGAATGAGCAATTTTTAGTTTCTTTTAAGTTTAAATTTTTAAGTTTCAAGCTTTACTTTTCCCGCCTTTTTACTTAGTCGCACTTTAAGTTTACTTGCCTTAGATTTATTTTAAGCCGTGCCTTAGTTTAAGTTTTAGTTGCGTTATAAGTTTGCCTTTAGGATAGTTTTAAGTTTGCGTTATTTACTTCAAGTGCCTTTTAATTTTTTGTCACGTTTTAATTTCTCGCCATTTATTTTTAATTAGACTTAGATTTTATTTATCTGCCCTTTACTTTAATAGTTTTTGCACCTTTAATTTTACTACAACGACACAACATTTGTTTCCACCAAAGACAGATGAGTCGCACATTAATCCATTTTTCAATTCGATTAGACTGGAACACAACGAACTTTAATTTTCTTACGGGCCAAAAACCAAATATTAAGCCACCACCACCACCCTCCGCCATTACCTTGTCTTTCATATAAGCATTGGTTGCTTATCCACAAGACACCAAATTCAAGCAAATCTTAGAATTCTAGAATAACTAGGATTAGATTTATGCTTTTGGCTTGTTTCTTTTTCAATACATCTTTGTATGATTTTTTTATTAGTAACCTATCTTGGATCTTTGTCTTTTTGTTTTCTTCTCTTTTATTTTGTGACCTATTGCTATATCTTGTTGGTTGTTTCTTTTGTTCAACTAACCCTTCTATGTAGCCTGTCACCATATCTCAATTCCTCGGTGCCCCAAGCTAGGGGGAGTAAGCACCAAGGGGGAGTCTTTGCAAAGTCCGTCTCTTCAACACCGACTTGTGCAACCTTTTTGCTTCGACAAAGGGGGAGAAATGAATAAACTCGTCTTCGAAAATCTTGTTTTTTGTGTGATTGAGTTTATGTATTGTCGGAATCAAAAAGGGGGATATTGTTAATGCAATAATGCCTAAAAACGTTACTTGCATTTTTCGGTCTCGCTTAGTTTTGATTACGACAATATGTAAAAACAAGCATTTACGAAAACAACGAAAAACGAATTCTTGAGGTCAAGTATTTTTCATTTTACCCATTTTCAATTAAGGTATGGATAAACAAGTACTAACCTTAATCAAGTGATCAAGTGATTTAGACTTTCTTAAAACTCACTTTTTATTAAGTGTGACAAGTTTTTATTAAACTTTCTTTTTAAGAAAATGTTTTATTAAATTAATTATTTGAAAATTTGAAAATGGCATATTCTTATTTGGTTAGGAATATTCTATCAGGATATTTTTAAACCAGATATGACCTCCACCACTAAAGGACAAAAAGGGAGCGGAGTCTAGTCCAGCGGTACCTTAGCTCCTAGGCGGTTCCTTATCGATAAGGTACCGCGGGCTAAGATAAGGTACCGTGGGCAGATATAGCCGTTGGCCCTTTATCCTATAAATAGTGGACCATTCTCAGCTTTTCAATTCACCTCTTTTGCACATCTATTTCCAGATTCAAACACTCTTCTTTAATCACTCAAATCTTTGATCATTTGTTTGATTACTACTTGTTTAAGAAGTGAATCTTGTTCTTCCATCCCTTCCTCTCCAAGTGCAAAGAGAAGAACACTATCCTTGTGAAGTGTTGAGTCCACCACCAAAGATCCATTGAAGATCTAATTTTATACACTTGTAGTTGTGTCATAGTTGTGAAGATCCAAGTAGTTGTGTCTATTTGGAAGTTGTGTATGTACTAAGTATAGTTGTGTAGATTGGTCCTAGCTACGATTAGGGCTCGACTTTTAGCTTAGAGTCGGAAATTGGTTAAGCGACGTGTATGGTTTTCTCCACCATAAGGAGCTTGTTGTGTAGTGAACTCTCGAGTAAGGATTACTCGAGGAGTGGAGTAGGAACGAGGAGTGAGCTTCGTTGCCGAACCACTATAAATCCTTGGTGTTCGGTTTGATCTTTCTTTATCCTTAACTCTTTACATTCTTTATTCTTTGTGCATATATTTTTGTTAGTATTAGTTTAGTTACACTATCATTGTTCATATTGTGCATAAGAAGATTTCACATATTTCCTCAAGCCTAAGTTTTTGAAAAAGGATTTTTTGAAAACCACATTTTAACAAGTAAATATAAGAAACTATTCAACCCCCCCCCCTTCTAGTTTCTACACCTTCGAATACGAAAAAGATCTGATCTTAATTTATATGATTTAAAGTTTACACGTGACTTCATCTGTTTGTGAAACCAACTGATTTCACTAAACTACAGATATATTTATCAGTTATTATTATGTGCGATATTCTTCTAATATTTATCCTAACTTCAATCAAATTATGTTGGGCTTTTATTGCTTATAAGCACACAAAATCCCTTCTGTGTACATCTGTGAGATTTTTTACTATACAACAATACATACTCAACTACAGTTGACATTTTGATGCATAATTACTTCCTATGAGAGTTATGTCGCATCTAATGTAATAATGCATATTATAACAAGTATAACACCTAATTTAGCAAAATTCCGGAAAAAGAATGCCTAGTTCTAACTCACATTTCTACGCCTAAAACTGCAAAAAGCTCCCAATAGGGGTTCCCAGCCATCATATGTCATGCTATTATCGGTACCTCTGAACATATGCTCCCTAAGACTGAGTTTCAACCAAGCTTAATACCTTTCAAACTCTCATGCTTTAGTATCTCCCTTTGGTCCATCCATTTTATGATCATCCTTCGTTCTCCCACTTATTTTTCCTGAAATGTTCAAGACGCCAAACCTGTGAGGAACTCATCATAATTATGTTCAATTATTGAACATAATACAGTTAATAGATAATTTGGATGTTGCGATAGATATCTTTCTAATTCATTTTTAGCAGTTGTAACTTGTCTTAAAGGATTCCACTTGTAGTGTAATTAGCTCGGACTTGCTGCCAATCTCTTGGAAAATCTTTATATGAAAAGATAGATTAGAAAACAATATTAGGAGAAGGAATTAAGAACATAGTCAAGGTATCATTAGAAAAAACCATTTTATGTGATAGTGAGCAAAAAAACATTGGAAATTATAGTCAAAATAACAGACACGCATTTGTATATATACGTACGTACCTCTAGAAAGAGAGGGTTGTTGTGGTTTCTCCAATAACTCTCTCTATAGTCAGATTTATAGCAAAAGTGATCGACTCTATTGACTGCTGCTTTTTTCCTTCAACGACTAGTTACCATCAACCAACATCTGCAATATCAACGTAATAACTGAACGACCTGTATTAGTATCGGTGGTGTAGCCATCGGTGCTAATGGAAAACCTAATATCAACAGGGAATCTTCTAAAACTACTTTGTCATTACTGATAACATAAAAATCTTTCTTCGAAACAATGGACCACATCAGAGTGATCCAGACCTGTTAACATCGACTTCCTTGATTAAAATCTTATCGCTTGAACCGTCAATCTGTTAAACATCATTATATATTGTAAGAAGTTACGGGGAATAGAAGCAGATATATTGTTCTTGTAGTCGCCGCCTGTTGAGTATTGTCTCAATGTATATAGTTTCCTAAGCCCCACAAGTAAACAACTCTAATTATCAGGAATAATAATTAGCCGTTTAGTAAAATATAAATCGTTAGCTTCAAGTGAGATTTATTCATACCACTCAATTCTCCAAACCAAGTTTAACATACCTACAACTCTCTTTAAATTATAATTATTTTAATTAAGGTTGGTGGGATCCATTTTTATTGTAGCCAAAATGTTTGTAGATTCAAAAGTTAAGATTATTTCCTTGTGTTAAAACATAAATCTTCTACACCAAAAAAATAATATGTCTTAAATATTTCAAAGGTGCAATAATACCATTGGTGGTTTTAAGTCAGCAAGCACAACATTTATCACCCATGTTGCCATCTCTCTGCAGATGCTTATGTCCCTCACAGTTCTGGCTTCTGATGCATTATGACCAGTGGGTTCACAAACTCTCACAGGGTCCACCTGAAGCATCATATTTTGACATCTTCTCTTGTCCCTTCAATGAACCGGGAAGCATACATGTAAAAGAAGGTTACGGAATGAATAAATCAAGTTTAATGCGGAACGACACAATAAATTAAGATATATTTACGTACTCACCATGCAAAAATATGAGACCCAACATTTAATTAAATAAGGCATGAAGTAGACTGCCGCGGTTTATTTTGGTCATTACAAAGGGTTTAAGTAAAAAAGTGGAAAATATCTCATTGAGGACAACACTGTACTTAGCAATTTATAGTACTTAATTTTATGACCATTATGAACAACAAAATAGATTAAGTTTCAAGGGGGTCAGCCGAAAGTGCACAAAAAATTACGTTAATAACCCGATCCTGTGGAAAATACTCCTTGATTCACAACTACTTTATTGCGCCAAACACCCTTAAATGCAATTGTGTCCTCAGCCATAGAATCCCACTGAGCTTGCCCCAGTAAAATTGACTTTCACAAACACCCAGACGTTTTTCACGTTTTTCATCAAACAGATGATATGAAAGTATGATATGATCATCTGCAACATAGCTTCGGTTGAATTCCACGGGCTAGCTTGTGACTGGCATGCTACGTTTCTATTATATAGTTAGGCTCAGACAATATGGGAACAATATCAAACAACTGCCCTGGCACCAAACGCAACCCAACTACGACTGACCTACCAAGACACGGGTGTCGCCAAACACTGCTCTTAAGAAACACAATTGCAGAAATTGTCATCATCGCCATGTTGTTTACATTAAAGTGGCTAAAATAGGCACAAAACACACCTCCTACAGTCCCATTCTCATTTCAGAAAAAGTGTAATTGAGCACACATGGTTGATGCAAACTGATCTCACCCTTGCCCGGATCCACCCCAGGACGTACCAAACAGCCTGATTTTCAAACTTGGCCTTCAGTGAAAATATGTTATGAGGAACAAACGTGTAAAGCGGCAAAAAAAGAAGATAAATTATACCTATACAGCGATCATGTGATTTATAATACTCAGCGCCATCAGTATAGTTACAAAAACACTTCAAGTTCCATAGTAGTCTAAAAAGTAATTGTTCTGAAGATATCCGTTATTAAGCCCATGGCTATAAAATAACTTCTTATCTGCCTAAGACATAATCTCGTTGTTATTAAGCCCATGTCCATATTAATTCTGATCGCCTCCTCATGTTCCAAAGTAGTGGAGATATTCTATAATTAGCCAAAAATAGTTTTGAGAGTCAAAGAGGTTAGTAAAAAAACAAAATAGATATGTCCCCATGGTGTTCTGAAAATATCCGTTGATCCATTATACTTACTTGCCATGAACAGTTTCTCCAGAAAGCATGATTGCATCAACACCTTGTTTTACTGCTATTGTAATGTCAGAAACTTCAGCTGTTATGTAGGGGTTGTTGATCAGTCATGTCCTATATAACAACAATAGCAACATGGCCTTAGGGTTATAACTATTAAGGTAGAGACTATGTTAGATTATATAATAGGCTTATGAGCTTAAATAAGTTCAATAGGATTATGAGCTTATGAGGTTATGTAAGTTTGGAGAATTAGCTTATAAGCCCACTTTTTTTGCTTATGAGATAATTATCAAATTGAGCTTAAACCTTATTTAGGGCC